>JANRMR010028230.1:4259-15007 GCA_025434825.1 Bergia sp. 'catenularis' | reverse complement strand
GTTTGTTGATGTGACTCCTTGCATTTTTCGCTTGAAATCACGAACCACTTGACGCGAAATCAATCCTACCGTGCCACTTGAAAGACATTTCCAAGAGGGCAAACAACATCTCATTTGATTATCTTCTCCCCTGTCTGTAGCCGAGGTCAATATCCGGTGCACCCAGTGTCTGGCCCGAATAGAGTCGGATTATGAAAGCCACACCTGCCGGACTGTTACCTGTTCCGTGTGTAATATGACGTTTAAACGCCCGCACACCCTCCGTCGCCACATGTCTGTTCACACGGGGCTGCGGCCTTACAAGTGCAGCGTTGAGAACTGTGGGAAGACATTTGCGAGAAAAGATAATTACATGCAACATCTCCAAGTTCATGCTCGGAAAGGAAATCTCACTGTTTCATAGTGTTAGGCCGCATTCTAGTTCTATTCACCATCGACTCGAATATCATGCTAGGTTTCTGAATGCTTTCAGGCCGTTAACGAATAGCTGTCTAGCGTTAAAGTATTTGGTATTTCTGTTTTTAAAATCTTAAGTATGGCACTTTTAACTACATGAACTGGATGAAAAAATGAATTTTTCAGTAATTGGCAGGAATCAAAATATATCGATTTTTAACAGTGAAAGCAGTCAACTGCACTAAAAACTCGTGCATTACATTGAGGGCACGAGGATATGAATCAAATTATCGAGTACTAAAAACAATATTTTACGAACGCGGGCGCAGCAAGTAATTAAAGTGGTTTTTAACACGACGGAAAATATAATTCACGTGTAATTTTCTGATTAAAAACAAAAAAATTCCTGTGGGATGAACCATTGATCTTGTAGGGTGGGGTGGGGGCGGACGATTTGACCTTGTAGGGTGGGGGCTGGGACAGATCATTTGATCTTGTAGGGTGAGGTAGAATATTAAATTGCATACAGATGTCTTCGTTGCACTTCTTTCATTTCGCTTTTATCTTTATTTCTCTGTTGAGGATAATACATAGCTTTGGAAGGTGTTAAGAACTCAGTTGCGAAGTAATAAATGAACCTCGTATGAAATAAACTGCAACCAAGTTGAACTTACAGTGCTGCTGATCATGTCATCACAGTTTGTAGCAAAATTAGACAGAGGTTGATATTGCTATTTTTCTACTGTATTTTGTAGTTAAAAGTTTGTTGAGGAAAATAAAAAATTCCGGATCTCACTGCAAAACGTGAAGACCTGTTCTTAATCTTTTACGCACACTTCGTCTTTTTTTGTAAGTTTGCATTTATTTTTCTTTTTGAAAGTACGGTTAGGATACTTTGTTCTTTGCTGGCTGCGAAATCCGTTTCAGACTAGCAAAGTTTAGTCTGACACAAGATAGCTTCTTTTGAAGTCTTATTTTAAAAATGTGATACTTAAGTGAATTGATATACTAAATAACGGAATTAGCTCTCTTTCTTTGGCCCACTCATGCGGGAATTCGGCCATTTGTTTGCAGCATGCCGCTCTGTGGGAGGTAATTTGCGACAAAAGATGCATTGACGAAACAACTTGAAGTTACTTGTTCTACGGCGATAGCGCTCTTATCTGGGTTTGGCAGACAACATTTTATATTTGTACCAAGAGAAATTTGACAGTGATGTATGAACTTGGCTGTTAAATGTAATTGTCAAAATGTTAAACAATACACACTTGTTGGGTTTTTAAATGTAGAAGCAAATCAAATGGCTAGTTTAGGATGACAGCTTTCTCTGGCAGAATGATAATACAGGACCCTTGAACAAGATTTCGTTTAGTTAATTCGTTGTTAAGACAAACTATGGGAAGAGTTGTTACATTTTCAGTAGATACACAGTGATGTTGGTTTATCGGTACTTCAGACTTGATGGATGCGATTAGACGTAAGACGTGGACATTCTACTGGGAAAACAGATGCTTTTTAACCAGAACCGCACTCGGAATCACATTCCGTCTTGTTGCGAAGTCAATCCTGGCGAGAATCCTGCCACTTCTTTTGCCTTCGTTGCTGCGTATATTAGTTGACTTTGGTAGTATTTGAAAGATGATTTGTTATGTCAGACACACTACAGTTAAAGGGCTCTTTCACGGCTTTGTGTTTGTTCGGGGATGTATTGACAAAAAACCTGTTTCAAGCTAAAACATCTATCAACTGACACTGTTCAGATACCAATCTAAGTTTTTCAAGAAGTAAATGCTATGGATGGGCTGTTTTAGGAGGAGATTAAGCTGGATTGTAGTTGTCAATTTTTGTGTTCCGGGCCGTGACACAATGTAATAAATTGTTTTAAAATGCATAAAGTCTTAGCAGAAGTGATCGATTAATAATGTCTTTTTAATGGATTAAGATGTTTTCTTTTGAAATTAATAAATAACGTGAAAATTTAACTTCTGAAAAGAGAAAATCCATTGATTCGGCCATGAAAGAGCCACTTTGAATGTGCGGATTGATCAACAAAAATGATAATGGTTTGTTTCCGTAAAAAGACTGACGCTTTGAACGTTAATCCATCGTCAGAACGAAATGTCTGCTGACGAAAGGATAACTCTCAAATGTCAGCCTTTTACGCGCATTTTTTTAGAAGAATAAGATATTTGGGACCTGGCTCATTGTTACTTTTTAGGGCTTTTCAGCCTCAAATTGTTCTTAAGTTGTTTCTTGTTTTTATAACCTGCAATATTGTTCGGAAGATGCTTCTTCAACTCAAGTGCCAGATTACCAATTCCAATCTGTTTGGACGTTGGAAATACGGGTTCATTGATCGGCGCACAGATTTAAACTGTACATTTTATATTTGAACAAAACACAAAATGTGGAGGTACTTATTTTCTAGCAATCTATTTTTCATGTTAAACATTTATGTATGAAAATAAATGTTGCAAAAACATTAAAACTGGCGTTTGTTAGTGTTTCGGGTTAAACAAGGACTTTTAATATTTCGTCTTGAAACGTCAGTGGCTCGTAGTCTTCCCAGCCTGAGATTGTTTTTAAATTGTTCTTAAATTTTTGGCGATTTGAGCCTCATTGTTCTTATAAAGTTGCTCTTATAAAAAAAAAAGTGTGTTCCCAATTTTTCGTATTATCATGCAGTTTAATGTATTCTTTAGTAAACGTGTTGCTCTCTGACGTTGTGTAGCAGACGTTGCCGTACTCAAGTCGTAAGGTCTTGAATTGAATGTGTTCCATGGAATGTCCGTCCAGACAATAATTGACTATAAAATATTCTGCTTTCTTGCATGCTACAGAGAATATCCAGTGCACACGATGCAAGGGGAGAGTCGAAGCGTTTGGCACTCACGTGTGCAGGACGTTCGCTTGCTCAAAGTGCAGTAAGACATTTAAGAGACAGCAACACCTCCGCCGTCACATGTCCATTCACACGGGAATACGCCCCTTCACATGCAGTGTTCAAAACTGCGGCAAGACGTTTGCGAGAAAAGATCACTACATGAAACATCTCGAGATTCATGTTCGAAAAAGCTCGTTCCTTTGATTTATTTGATGATGTCCGTTTGTTTTTACAAACATCACTTCTGTGCGCATTATGAAGAAGGTAGATTGCACGACGAGATATTTCTCCCGCTTTACACATGTCGCTGTTCCATCACTTGTATCAGCTCAGTATTTTTAAGAAAGTGGAGAAATTTAGACAATTTGTTTAAGATTCATGAGTGTATAGTATGTAGATTAAAGAGTGTAATGTGCAATTGAGAACATGTTGAATTTTGCACCATATATATGCTTTGTTTATTATGTACGAGGTCTCATCCAAATATTGTCATTATCATCATTATTATTATTATTATTATTATTATCACCGCCGTCATTATTATTATTACCTATTTTTGTCTTAAGGTTGTTATTTCACACACATTACCTAAAAGAGATATAATGTACAAAGCTTTGAAATTGGTTATTGTGTGGCCAACGACTTCACTTCGGTTTTGTACAATAGGATTACTAGGTTAAGCTATAACCTGATCGTTCATGTTTTGATAAATACTGAAGTGCAAGTTTGTTTCATAAAATGAACCTTGAACCTCAACAGAACAGAACAGGATACTTTATTGGTGTGTTGTGATCGATTGACACATTGGCGTAATCCGATATATTTTAAACATTTTTATAACGAAACAGTGACCCTTCCCCCGTCCTGCCCCTAAATGTAGTGTACAAAAGATATATAGAGAGGATATTACATGGCCGCTTAGAGAGACGATTTTTATCTTCGAGTATTGAAATATCTCGCACGAGTGAGCGAAGCGAACGAGTTTGAAATATTTTCAATACGAGAAGATAGAATCGTATCTCTAAGCGGCCATGTAATGTTCTGTTTACTATTCATCAAGTCATAAATTATTACTTTACAACCTGGAGAAGAAACCTTAAAGGGAAGTAAAACTGAAGAAAACAACAACTGACATCCCACTTCACTTGTAATGAAATCATTTTGTGCTTTCACTGAAACTAAAGCATCGCACGCCAAAGCTTTCGCGCCATTCAAAAACCGGTCGTCGCTCTGATTGGGTAACGAGTTCTAAGGCGGGAAAGTTCGGCAGGAAAGTGGTATTTGACACACGTGTCAAAATACGAGACTTCGACACGTGTAAAATATCACCTTTATTTCACGCGTAAATCTCGGTAATTTATGGCTAGGTGAATAATAAATTTGGATTATCGTTGGTCAGTTAATATTTCTTTGCAATTTGTGATGTTTTTCGTATCAAAATCCAGGACATGCAAGGCTTGTAAATGCTGTCGTCTAGCAGCTGGTTAGTTAATATTCCCCAGTTCTGGTTTTACACCACTCTGCTTAATTAAAATTTAATTGCTGTCATATGAGAAGTAATTAGTTAGGCCAAAGCTCGTTAAATGGCACAGTTCCATGGGGGTCAGATTCCCCCCCCCCTCCCCCCGTTACCATTTACGTTATGATTTTGCGGGAGTTGTCAGTAAAGAACAAATATCACGCGTATTTGATGAAAGATCTTTAAAAATATAAGAAAGCAAGTGCCTTTCGCTCTTCAGTTCGTAATTTTCGATATCATTTCAATCGAAGTTACAACCACAAAGAATAGTAATTGTAAATAAGTTTTGAAGTGTGTGAATGAATTTGGGTATTAAACTGATTTTTTCCAAGCCGTAATGAAACAAACTGTTGGCAAGCAGGAGCCAATTATTTAAACTTTAATCTGTATTGTATCAAAAGGCAATATTCCTCGTTTGTTTATTCCAATATACATGTTATACATTGATAGAGATTGTAGTAGCAATAAAAGCCACTTAAAATCGGTTGTATATTGGTTTTGTTGGTTTTTCCTTTGTGAAAATAGGACTGTAAAAAAACATGATTAAACTGAAATGACAAAAGAATTAAAAAATGTAAATTTTTTCAGCATGCATGCAAATGGCATTATGGTGTCATATACTACTTCCACCAGAAGACTTTGTTCACTTTCTTTTGTAAGATGATTTGTGCTAATTGTTCTACAATCCTCATGAGGGGATAAAAATTTGAATAAAACAGAAAGTTCGTAAAGCATTCTCGTTGTAGTTGTAAACTGACGCCATCATGCAAGGAACTTGAATTAAATGTTCAGTAGCTCTTCTTTTACCGTACACAGCCACTACTTTCAGAGTTTTTTCCTTGTGTTTCTGATTCTGTACTTAGTAACACAGTTGACGTATTAGGATGATTTTTTTGGATTTAGATGTAGCACTAGCAATTTCTCTAAACGCCTTCCTTGCAACGAATACTTGTCTGCAAGACTTTTTTTAACCTGCCTATTTCGCTTTATGCTGGGAAATGGGCTTTTTGGCATTTGCCGCTCAAAATTAATCACGAGACTTTCATTAACATGTTCAACATGGACGTCTGATTTAAGAGGATTTTGTGTGGTTGAAAAATTAGTCTTTAGTCGAAGAGGAGAATCACGAACGCTTGTAGCGCAGTCAATTCTGGCGAACTTTCGTAACTTACCATTCATTGAGAGACATCTTAGGCGCAACAACTTTCCTGAAAGCAACGAAATCCTTGTAGAATGTTGTTCTCACTTTCTCGCATGCCGTCGAGGAACGCCATTGCATGTACTACGCAAATTTCTTAGTATATTTCCACGAAATTTCAGCGAAATTATTATTAATTGCTCTTTTTCTCCGCCTGCTGCAGTAGAAGGAAAGTGTGCACAGTGCGAGGGGAGCCGAGCAGGTGGAACTCATATTTGCAGGAAGTTCAAGTGCTCCGAATGCAGTAAAACATTCAAGAGACAGCAAGAACTTCGTCGACACATGTTTATACATACGGGAATACGGCCATTTACGTGCAGTGATCAGAACTGCCGCAAGAGTTTTGCGAGAAAAGATCACTTCCTCAAACATCTCGAGACTCACTCTCGAAAATAACTTCCGTTCAGTGGGCGTTTCATTCGGTTTGATTATGATGAATTATGATTTCTTGCTTAGTTAGCTGCAGTTGACAAGAACGCTTGGTCTAAACAAAAAGTGTAGCTATGCCTGTATGCCCGACTTCATTAATCAGAAAGAATTTTCAAGATTTTTTGTTAAGGTTTTCAATAAAATATCAATGTAGATCAATGATATATTATTTTTTATATATTATTTTATGGTAGCTATCCTTTTTTGAAAGATTTGTATGAACTCGCTCAAAATTACTCGACAATTCTGAAAATGCAAAAACAAGAATCACATTTGTTGATACCATGATCAGTAGGGGTATGGGCACTTAAAAGTCAGCGAAGTGTCTACGAGTTAGATTCAGCCTAAGTCGGAAGCGTTCATAACGTTGGCGACATTAGTTTCAGAGATTTTAAGAATTGGACTCAATCACGATGCGTTACATAGTTTTTATCGTTTATTCAAGGTCGGGTATTGTATGTTTGTCTGTTTCTTCGAGTGGTCAAAATCTCTAAGATGTCGCAAGTTCGTTCTTTATATCGTCCCCGCGATAAACGTGTTTTCGAAAATATCAAAAATTAAAACAAAACGAAATAAATGGTTGAAGAGAATGACAAAGCTGCCAAGGACACAACTAAGGTGAAATCTTGGTGCAGAGACACAGGATATCACAGATTTTCGAATGGTTCCAGAACCACCATCATTGCAAAGAGTTTTCAGTTTGGTCAAAATGACCGCCCCAACCCGCAAGGCACTCTGGTTAAACCAAATTCTTTAGTTTTGATAAAAGCTGTTGTTTTGGATAAAGCTCTTGGTTTTCCCCGCATCCCAATCTTTAGGCCGTTATGGGCAAGATAGAGTCAATATTCTGTGCAACTGAAATAGTGTCAATCAGAATAGTTAAAACTGAGTTTAAATGGGTTGTTCATTTTATGTGATTGTTTGCGAAGTTTATCCAAACGCTTTACCGAGCTTTCGAACCCTTTGGAAGAATCTTGATTCATTCGGCATCGGGACATATTAGTATTAATTCCCTTTGGTGAGCAAGAAATTTACAGAACACCAGTGTCTAACAAATTCAGTCCATTCACAGGCTCTCTTATGTAAGGATATCGTGCTTTCGGATCTGTGCACAATAGTCAGCTTGGAAAGGAAAGGAAAGGAAAGGCTGCTCAAGTTGAAATACTCAAAAATTCTGAGGCACTGACGGGAATCGAATCCATGACCCTCTGATTACCGGTCAGATGCTCTACCCACTGAGCTACAGAGACTCACATGAGGAGCTGAGTCAATTTTTGGATGCTTAAAGATGGACATATGTCTCGCATCTGCTCGCTCGATACATGTCCGATAATTATATTAGTATATGATTGTATTCTTGAATTCAGATTTTTTCTGAGTATTTCAACTTGAGTAGCATTTCCTTTCCACCTCAAGAACCAAGTTGCATCCTTTTCCTATCATAGTCAGCTTGGAGTCACGAGACACTTATAAAGCGAAGTCAATCGAGATGAGAAGCCCACCGTTTTGTTTTTATCACCTTTCGGGTTGTTTTTTAACCAGACTCAGTAATTTGTCGGTGGTTTTAGTAATTTTGAAGACGATTTCATGCGTTAAATGTTGTTCTCTCCTGTATATTACAGCGAGAACGCGGTGCTCACGATGCGACGGGAGGCTGAAGATTGACCAAGAACACGTTTGCAGGACCTTTACTTGTTCCGTGTGTAACAAGACGTTTAGGCGGCACCATCATCTCCGGCGCCACACATTCATCCACACCGGGCTACGGCCATTCACGTGCAGCCAGCAAGACTGTGGCAAGACATTTGCGAGAAAAGATTATTATATGAAGCATCTCCAGGTCCATGTTCGAAAAAAGGATGTGAAATAGATCCTGAGATTCTGAATAATGTAAATAACGTGAGATTGAAAGTTGTGTCACAAAAGAACGCAGGATGTTGTTAGATATAGTTCACGCTCCGTGAACAGGACATGAAATAGAACTTAAGTAATAACTTACGTAAATAACGCGGGAATGAAAGATGGGTCACACAAAAGAACACAGGATATCGTTAGGTGTAGTTCACATGCGCCACTGTCTAATCTTTTTCCCAACTCCGAATCACGAAACACTTGCGCGAAGTCAATTCTGGTTAACTATCTCAACTCGTGTGTGTAATGTTTTTGCCACAAGCAGTGAAATTCTCGCGAAAGTCAGTCAGAAAGCTATAGAAGAACGCCAGTACATGTGAGTGTATTTCCACTGGCAGAGATAATCTCATGAAATGTCCTTTTTGTCCTTTTTTCTCCGCCTGCTGCAGTAGAAGGCAAGTGTGCACAGTGCGAAGGGAGCCGAGCAGGTGGAACTCACGTTTGCAGGAAGTTCAAGTGTTCCGAATGCAGTAAAACATTCAAGAGACAGCAGGAACTTCGTAGACACATGTTTATACATACGGGAATACGGCCATTTACATGCAGTGATCAGAACTGCCGCAAGAGTTTTGCGAGAAAAGATTATTTTATGAGGCATCTACAGATTCATACTCGAAAATGAACGAAACAAGGAAGCAAGGTTACGCAAGCAGATGCATGCCTGATTGTTCTTTCCCCCCTTTTCAAAACACCCTCCCTGCCCCCCCGATCTCGTTAAAGGCCACAGGTTGCCCAGAGACAATGCTTGGCGTATATTCGTCAGAGGAAAATTGGACTGTTACATGTTTGCTATCACTGTAACGACTTTGCTACAACACGTTTCTTCACCAAAAAAAAACTGACTAAATTGATAACTGAAGTAACCAATGCGTAATTACACAGTGCTTCACCCCACAAGTCTTGAAGCGCTTTAAAATTGTAAAGCTGAACTATTCACGTCAGTTATATATTGTTAGAACAATTTTTTTTTTGCGAAATACATTGGTCAAAGATAAATGATACTTAAAATATAAAAAAACAGATAAAAGGATAACTAAAGCCGTATTGTGGTATAGAATTATACAAAACCATTGTGACTCAAATTTAGATTTTTGTTTCGTCGGGTGTTCTGTGGTATGTTCGAGACTTATTCTGCGGTGTTGTTAATTCATTGTGTATCGGATTGTTTATCAAAAGAGGCGAGATAGTTAAGTTACCACTTTTGCTAAAACATGTTATTTGGGAGAGTTTTCTTTTCCAAAAGAATGGAGTGGAGAAGTGTAGAGAAACAGTCGAGAACACTGCACTTGTTGAAGACAGGGAAATAAAGTGATTTTAACAGTGAATAAAGTGTCCTTAAGGTGGTGTTACATGGTTCGTTCCCTTATGAAAGACGTATGTTATTCAATGTTCACGCTGAAACTCTCATTCTGGAATGAAAATGCAGTAAAACTATTGGTGGGGATCAGGCATTTGAAAGTCTCCCGATCGGCCCAACCAACCCGCTTTCCTAACTCCGTACCGGAATGAACTTGCGCCTTATTTACGTGATACTTGTGTAATGTGCGTTGGGATTTAGTTCCGGAACGAACATTTCGATCCAGTACAACTGCTGGGATGAACTCTCCGGAATGACTCTCATTTAGAACGTGTTATGTAAAAAAATTGCAGAGCCTTTGGGTGGATCGGGATGAAGTCGCACAGATGCGAAACTCGATCCGGTGTCAAGTGAACACCGCCCACGTTTGAATTGTGTTTTGTTTAACATCGTAGCGTTCTATTGACTGTATTCTAGAATGGAAATATGTGTAATAAAAACTTTGATTCTTTCAACGGAGCAGAAGGCTTCTTTCGAAGTAAACAAAACAAGTTAATTCGGACAGTCGTTTCGTAGCGTATACTGCCTCATTCTAGAGGAATTCAGAAATCTTTCCGTATGCGTTTCTTAATACCCTTAATGCCAAGGGAAAAGCCTGTGAACGAGGTTAATTTTTGCTTTCTAAATTTTAAAACAATATTATAAATAAAGACTGATTGACTGACTCACCTATTGCTATGTGTTTGTCTATCTCTAAATCTGTTTATATGCTAAGCGGCCAAACCTTACTGGTTACCCCCTCACTTGTTACTGTTTGTTTTGTCTGACTAATTGATTTGGCGATTAAATTATTGATTGCTTCATTATCGGTCAATCGATTTATTGATTGGTCGATTTATTGATTACCCCTAATTCACAGATCGATTGACCAGAAGCGCCTATTTTCTTGTCTGCTTCTTTCAAAATCACATTGAGGAAATCTTTGCGATTTCCTGTGGTGTGGCGAATGTTTTGAAGGCCCCTTTTTCTTTTCCCTGCAAGTGAAATATTGTTGTAACAGGTTTTTGTTTCACACCAGCAGTTTTTAGATCTTTACGTTTCTAATCATATTTGT
>JANRMR010028119.1:0-11102 GCA_025434825.1 Bergia sp. 'catenularis' | reverse complement strand
GTTATGAGGCAAAACAGAACAGTTATGCAGAGCTTAGTGGTGAAAACACTGATGGTTTTGCTGCTGCATACATATTAGATGACGACATTGACCAGGCAGTTACAGGGTCGAAGAGCTTAGCTTCCTTTTCTAAGGTAAGACAAATCAGTACAGTTTCCAACGTCTTTCCTTTAAAACCAACTTTTTCCAAGCGAACTATAGTATTTCGATGCAGGTTTTGACCTCCGAAATTGCGTCCAAACCTGCGTTGTGCCGCTAACAGACGGGCTAGTTAGTTAACAAAAAAACTGGAGAAACTTGCATCGAATTGCGTCCAATTCTGAGTTTGTGAAAAGTTAATGTAAGTAAATACAAGTCCATGAAGGTCAGGAGAGGGTGATGCAAATTGAATGCACTTGCGAATCCGTTTAGTTATATCTTGTTGGTTAGTTTTATGATGAGTAAATATATTTTACATTTCAGGCTATCCGTTTAGCTATATATATATTTTACATTTTAGACTATCAGTTTAGCTATATCTTGTTGGTTAGTTTTATAATGAGTAAATATATTTTACATTTCAGGCTCTTATAGAGGCCTCTGTTACAGCCCTTCTACCAACCCGACCGGCTGTTAAGGCATTTGGTGGTGTGATCCAATGGCAACGCTCTACGAACTCCATCCTTTCTTTGGTTACAAGACTTCTTGTTGACCATCCAGTTGTTCATTTCTTACGCGTCTGCAATGATTTTGCAAGTGTAGTCTTGGTTCCCGAAAACCTTGAGCCGTATTCGTTGTATTTCCTTGGAAATCTCGGGAAGGACCTCGCTCCAAAGTTCTTGGATTCAGCGGAATGCTTTGAAAAAGTTGACGAGTTTGTCTCTGACTTGGAAATTTGCAGCCCAGAAAGAATTCAGCATTTCCTAAGCCTGTTCTACGGCCGGTGCATTGAGACCAATCCCGACACAGAACTGCTGTTTGACATCTGCCAAAGCATCTGTTCAAAGGAAGAGCCAGAAGGTGTCAAATACATGGGATCTGTCATCCATCGTGTCCTTCTTACTGAAGAAACCTACGCTCCTGGCATCTTTAACGAGATTCTTGAGAGCCCTGACAGTTTGAGTGATGATCATCCAGCGCTGATTGATATCGACAACTGTCTAGCTAATGATGAAAAAGAGGACTCTCATTTTGCAGTTCTTTGCTGTGATCTACTTTGTGAAGTAGCTTTTCAGAACGTGAACACAGCCAGTATCACAGGATCCGAAGATGAGACAATGAAGCAGCTTAATAGAGCTGTGCACGTGCTTTGCGATGAAGCAAACAGAAATGGTCTGAGAATGGTTTGTGCCGTCGCTTTTGTTCGCTTGTTTCTAAAGTCACTTGCCGCTACTATTCTTCGAGCTCAATCGCCTGCCAAGCATGCCATGCTTCTTAACGAAGTGAATGCTTTGTTACAGTCGCAAGCAGAATCCTCTTCAACCGTAAACAGTCGCAAGTCGTTTGCAAGAATTTATCTTCTGAAGGAGCTTCGTCGACAGTTGTCATTTTATGACCTACGACTTCAGTGTGAGACTTCACAGATGACATGTTTGCGTGGTTTGAAGTGGCGTGATTCAGTATCAATGTATAAAACACGACAAAGCTATCTTTGCGACACTACGAAGTTGTCTTCCGGTAGAGATGCAATGGTCCGTTTGATGGAAAACCAAGAAACGGGAGCAATGGCCGATATCGTAAGTTCTGCTGTAAATTCAATTGATAACAAGCTTATGCTGATCGCCCTAATAAATGAGAGTTTCTATCATGTTCGATCCTTGCGAGCTACCAAGGACACAGAGGATCAAGCTGCCAAGGAAATAACTAAGATGGTGGACGCGCGTTTTCCCCTGTCGTTCTCTCAGCTTGTAAAGCGGCTGCTCGCAGAGAAAGATTTTCACGCTCACGAGCTTCAAATGCAGCCAATGATGCCCTCTATCGAGGTTCAGCGAGCTGTACTTGTGGTCCATTTAGCGGCACTGGTGGTGTCAGACATCAATCAGTCAGGGTATTCTTCTGCTTTAGCACTTTATATGTTGAACCCTGCTATAGCTTCTAAGACTTTTGTTCTTGGTGCACCTTCATCAAAGAATGGATACGACATGTATTTAAACGTCAACAATCACACAAACCCACTCCATTTGTGCAGTTGTGGAACTGCTTACGTATGTGGTGCAGAAGTAACCAGTGGAAGCCCCAGATGCCCAAATTGCAAGTCTCCTTCCAAACCAGCAGATAGAGAGATGATCCCACCCGTTGTGACAACTGCAGTCAAAGGATACCTAGCAGTTGATCCAGAGCACCTCGAAAGCGACATCATTACGGCACGGGGTCTAAAGCCAGCCGTGTTCCGTGTGCTTCATCTGCTGGTGCACGCTGCTCTCTTCGGAGGCTCAGCTCTCGGCTTGGTTAATGACAAAGAGTTATCAACCTTTCTAACTGGGAATGATAGCCTCAAGGATCCGCAGCAATACTGCTTCAGCCATTTTTGCAAGGATCTGGTGGTCCTCAGTCAAATTCTGGTTTGTAGCGAGGAGCAAGTGATGACCTGGATGCACACGGTTCTTCAGCAATCAAAATATCTCTTCGCAGCCACCAACATGGAGGTTCTGTGCAAGACTGAAGACCATCGTAATACGCTAGAACTGGAGTTCAGTAAGGAGATCGAGCTGTTGTTAAGCAATGTACTCATATCTCGTCCCAGTCAACAAGCTACAAGTGATACCCAATCAGGCAATAATGATTTTATCGAGATTCAAATTGATGAAGAGGATGCAGTTTTTCATGGTCAGAGCGACGGAACACAAAGTAGTGAGAGCCTTCGACGCCTCTTTCGAATAACAATACCAAAGTTCTTCGAACATCTGAAAGCTACTTTCTTAAATGCCGATGAGAAAGAAAAGTCGCAGTACCCAATCGTTGGACTTTTTCTAGATCATAGCTCTGAATTGGCTCTTCTTTGTCATCTCAGTCCCCTCTTGAGATGGCAACGTGTTATCGATAATCTGCTGAGCCGTCGGCTTAATCGCCACCAAGCTAAATCCAAATGTATATCGGAGTTTGTTCGTGGAGAGCACAAAGGAAAAGATTCAGCTGAAAGTAAGAAGCTCTTTGAAGCATTCAAGAAGTCGTGGGATGAAGTACGGAGTGTGATAGCAAAGTACCGTAACATTAACGAAGGAGAAGTGCCACGGATAAATGAAATGTCGAACATTGGATACTGTCTTGTTGAAGAACGCGACCTTGGTGTGTACCTCACCGCAGCTCTGAAAGCACTGCAGGAGATACAGAATAAGTTTCTAGCGAAGGTCCTCAACATCGCAGCATCAGGAAGGTGCTCGGCTCTGAGCTCCTTTCAGAGAGAAGACGCAAGTGCAGTAGGTGTAGTTCACCTTCAGGACGCCAGAGAAAGGGAAGTGATCCAGTACGAGTGGACAGATGAAATCCTTCGCCACTGTCAAAACAACACTGAATATGGCCGTGGTCGGGAGATCATCTACGATTTCGACAAGATTGAGAAAGAGTTGGTGGCTCGCTTTCTTCTTGGAAAGACGTATCTGGCAACTGACAACGGGTTAAGGAAATTCGTTTTCTCCCAAGAGCTCTTCCACGCTTGTGCTGGGATTCTGAACGACCTTCAACAGTCAATACCCCAAATTCCTCTGAAGGCCGACATTCGAGGCGGGATCCTTCGCTTAAAGGAAAGCAATCTGAAGAATGTCCAAGACTTGCTTGAGCACCTCGAAGTGGTGGTATGCCTTCTAAAGCGGACCAAGGGCGACCCAGACCAAATCCTCACCGAGTACACAGACAAGTGGCTTTCAATGCTTCCATGCCCTTTTCCAAAAGGTCTTCTCCAAGAGTGCTGCGACTCCATCATGTTGAAACACGTGGTAGCGCTCTACCAGGCTTTGGAGGATATCTTATCAGAAGCCGCAGTTGACAGCATTCCTGACACATATAGAGACCCGCTCATCGATGAGGCAAAAAAGGTTTGGATACACAAACATATACCAATACATATATGCTTCTTGTTGTTTTTATAATTATTGCTACTGGTGCTACTGTTATTATGTTACCATTAGTAGTGCTATAGGGGTGGTATTCTCATTGTCACTGTCACTGTCACTGTCATTGTTATTTCTTTTGGTATTGCCCTTGATAATGCCAACGTCGTTATTATTGTTGTTTGTACTATCGTTATTGCTATCGTTCTTGATATTTCCAATGCTCGCGCTATTTTTAAATACTGTTGCTGTTACATTATTCTTATTACCTTTGCCACTTTCACTGTTGTGTTAACGTTAATTTTAACGTAATAGCTATAGTTATCTTCACCTTTCTCATCAATGTTGCTACTACAGGACCTCGAGAAGCTAGCAGCCGTTAAAGTTAAAATGGGAGAAATCAGCCCTTTGGATGCTACGATGACCGCGTTGCGCCGATTCACATACCGATATCTCTCCGCAGAAGATTTTCAGCCACAGCCGGCTGAGCATCTGAGTCGCTGTTTGACCGATCCTTCGCTGTGGCCTTTGGGTTATGTGAATTCAGAGAGACCGATAGATGATATGATACCCAAGACTTTAGTTGTCGGGAACATACGTGCAGCGTTAGATTACCTTCAAGAGCTGTCAAAGGTAAGACCATTTTTAATTCGAACATGAAAAAGGTATTAGCTATTTTTTTTGTAACACAGTAACAGTAAGAACAACTTTATTAGCATGACCATTTACAGTTATTGCCAAAGCTCATATAAACCCATATGTATAAGAAACAAAAGAAGGAAAAATGCTGAAGTGCTTACATCACTAGTAAAAATGGTGGAAATTATTCATCCTTAAATATTCTTCTGTGGTTTTCCACAAGCTACGACATTCGCCTTTCAGCCAATTGCAAAAGTGTTGGGTGTTCGCTAAGATAAATCTCTTTCAAAATTCTCAGATGAAAGATCAAGTTACATTCGGGAATCTTCTTTTTTTAAAATAGCAATGCAAAAAAAATAAAAACTATTTAAACACAATGAAGCTGAAGCTACCAGCGATTGGGGTCGTGTTTAATATAAATATCGTAATAGGAGTATTATAAAATTAGGGTTTGTACGCCTCATTGAAATCATGGAAAGTCCTGGAATTGTTTTTCGAGGATACTACTGAAGTAGTCCAAGAGTTTGTGACTGACTCCTGGAGAACTCCTAGAAAATGTAAATACAATCTTGCAACCTTCAAAATTAGTGATTTGTATATTTTATTATGTGTAGATATAAAACAATGTGAAATAATTTTGAGACAAAATTAGGAACGAGCCTCTACTGAAATTTATCACTGCAATTTTGTGTAAACAAAAGGCTTGTATTAGCGAGTTACTTTTTCGTTTAGTTTGCAATTAACTGACTGTCAGGTGAAGATGTTCATTGTGCTTCGGTAAAGCTTGTTTATTTTGAAGTTGCAGGACATGAAGAAGCAATCGAGTTGGTCAAAGTCAGCAGCCGCAAGGAAGGGACCTGGAAGGGCGGCTACGCGAAAGAAACTGAAGGGGAAACAACTCTTTAGCTACACCTGAGGCGCTGGGTTCGACGCTAGGTCTTTAGTTGGAAAAATGCTTGAACTACTGAATTACGTTCAACGTTAACTCAAAACGGACAAACGCCATTTTTCATTGAAATGTTTTGTTTACTTTAGTTTGTAGAGTTATGAGCTGCAAGAAAGGTATCGTTTCTTGTGTGACGTTGCTATACGAAAACTGAATAGCGATTATAAGACGAAACAAAAGAGTGAGTTTTCTACCTTTCTATACAAAGGACATTGATATTGTTGCTGAACTTGACGTGTCAATTCCTATTTGAGAAATCATTTTCTGATAGTTTACTGTCGTTTTCGTGTTACTTTATCTCCAAAACATGGTCAATTGTTAGTTAGATGCCGTAGTCTTAGTGCAAGAAAAAAACCGGCTGGGTTGTAGGAAACATAGCAGAGAAGAAAAGAATTTGCAAATCACCCGCGTTTGGTCTTCAACCTTTATTCGCTTCATCGACTGCGGCTTCCGTCTCGATTTTGAGCGAGTCTTTCACCTGGTATCCAGGGTTTAAATGTCGTAGTCTTGAGGAATGTTCCAATTTTTAGATCTAGTTGTAAGATGTAACGCCATTAATATTCCGGTCGGACAGGCCGGCAAGAGCGTGTGGTAAGTTATGGCGGAAAAAATGAACGCGCGCGCCTTCACCTTCCATTAACAAAGGCCAGACGACAAATAATTAAGGAAAGCTCACTCAAAGTCAAAAATAATGTACAATTTTATTTAGAAACAAAGGCTTTTCCTCAACAAGGCAGTTGATGCTAAAATAATATTCAAAAATCAACTAAATTTTTGCGTTTAACTTCTAGACAGTATAGTTTGTTAGTGAAGAGATGTTGTTTCATTGCATGAACTTTAAAACATTTAGTTTATTCAAACTACAAATGGAGACTTTAGCTTCGTCTATGCTTTGTGTTGATGTCGTAAGGAGAAGACAGATGTTGATAAACTGGCTGGGACTCGATAGGTTAGTAGCCTTACAATTTTGATAATCCTGGAAGGATACAGAACCGAAGAATTGATATTGTTTTCATTGGTGGTATGGCTTAGACTCCACGAAAATGCCACGTACACATATATCTTTTAAAAACAAACTTCAAAATAGTACAAGACAATATTGTCAATAAAATCTTTGAGAAAATTAGAAGTTTTTGCGTGATTAGGGTTTCCGTGGCCACTTGACCGAAAACTGATAGCGGAAGCGGGAATTAAGATTTACAGAGTGATTTAGGATATATTTATGACATTTGGACTCAGTGAGTCGCAGGAAAGCAGACAATAGCGACCTTAAGCAACTCACGACGTGGACGTCTGAAGGATCGACCGGAAGTAAAAATGGCAAAATAGCGGTCACTGCGCATGTCGAAACTTAAAGAGCGGTCGACGTCCACATGAAGACGACCGGTGACACTGTGTTCTGGCGGCGTCCACTAAGTGAAGTGAACGTGTGGTTTTAACTTGTATTTTGGGTTTTCTTTTCGTGTTTTACTGATTGTATTCCTGCTGGGAATCCATGAAAGTAATATTTTGTTTGATTGGGGAAGATCAGGAAAAATTTTTAGAGTATTGTTATATGTTGTGCGGTGTCTTGTCTCGCCGGCTGAATCTCAACTTTTGCTTTGTTTTTACGACACTAAAATGTGATATTTCTTTCATATAAAGTCTCATAAAAATTTAGAATAAAACTTTATTAAGTCAGCCTCGGCTTGTTTTTATTTTGTTCTTAATTTCAGGCCACTTCAGCCTCAATATTAATATCAAGTTTGTTCAATCTTGTAAGAAAGCGTAATCACTCTAAACTTTATTTTTCTAAGGTTTTCACCATCTTGTTTCAAGTGGAACGAGCAACACGTTGATCTGTCATGCAGGGAGCTTCGAATTCTGTTATGTGAATCTTATAAATTAAACCAAGGAGCCGAGAGAGTGGTCAAGCGTGGGAGATTGTTGCAAGTTTAGTATGTCTTTCTTATGCACTCTGAACTGTGCCAGACACTTTGAATAATCAATTTCTTCAAGATCAAAAGATGCACACGAATCGTACGAAAAGTCGGGATTATTTTACTTGTATAAGAAACATAGAATCAGAAATTACTCGTCGTCAGTTTAATCGTGATCCCGAGAAAACACAAACAGATGCGAGCTTCTTTGAAGTAAATCATAAATAGTTTTTAAAAACTGAGAACAAAACTAAAAATCGGTTATTTCGAAAACGAAAGAAATAATGTGACTGACACTCGCACCAGTGGCTAGTGAGTCGTTTCAGCTTCCATTTCCCGCCAAGAACGACGACGGGACGTGCGTCCACTGATGTCACACACACGTCGTGGTGAGCAAACTCGTGACTGCTTAAGATCCCTAATAGGACTCGAGGTGGGATTAAAGTACTCTTTTCGAGAAGTGTCGTGGTTATTTGAAGTCCCCCGATAGAAAGTCGAGAGTAATAGCCTCTTTCAGCCTCCTTGTCGGAGTGGGAGGAGGGGGCAAGGAAAAATGAAATAACGGGGCCTGTGGACGTTGTTAATAAAACGCCGCTTCATTGTACCAGTATTCTGGTATAACGCTCTGATTGGTCAATTCGCTTACACGTGACGTTGTTTTTGGTTTAACGTGACTGAAGCAAGGTTTGAACCACGACGGCTGTTGCTTTTCAGTCCCAAACAGAAAGAGGGATATCTCCTTGTTGTTTTAAAATACATTTTCCAGAGATAACTTGTTTACATAAAGAACAGAATTTTTGCTGCGCGTACTTAGCATAAAATAAGGGATGTGTTCAACAATTTCCCAGTTCGATACTTGATCGCTCAAACGATTCACTGTTTCAGTTGTGTCGCCATTATTTTCGAAATCATTTGCAGGTACTGTAGTTTAATAAAGACTTAAGGTCTTGTTATGGCTATAAACTCTTTGAGCAACAACCAAAAGAGGGAAGGAAGTGTATAGTCAAACGACTTTATAAAAATTCGAAAGCGGGGAAAGCAGACAAAATGTGTGATTGTTGGAGTTGCTGTGGACGAAGCTCACCATATCTTGGAATGGCAAGAGCAAGATCCTTATTTGAAATATCCTTCCCAACTATTCCTTTTTCAACTTACCGTTATCTACGATAGTACAAGTAACCACATAGTACACACGGTTTTTAAGATGTTTGCATTCTGATTTCTGTTAGTTTGTGGCTCTTTGAATGCAGTGAAGGTACATGTAGTTCTGACGCATGTGACAAGCAGTTGCGTTTTTAGAATAGACATGTTAATATTAGCAGAATTTTAAGTTATATTTCAAAAATGAATGCGAGTGTTTGAAAGGGGGTTCATGAATGCACGAGGCCGCTTCGGTCGAGTGCTTGTATATTGTTTCATGGTGTTTGGAACGCCCCTTCAAACACGACGCACGAGTTTTTGAAATAACTTGTCGAATAAATGAAAGAGTGCCTTGTGAATATGTTGATTAAGACATATTTATCCTATGGGTTTGAACACTCAAACCTGACCAAATGTGGTGCGCTGATTAGCCCGAAATGCGATGAATAATGAGTCTAAGAAGCAGTTATATTAATTTGCACGAGAAAAAGTCTAAGAGGTGAATGCTCAAACTTGTAATAACATATTATTTCAGCACAAAACTCAGTGTTAATTGTTGTAAGTTTCCTCTTGTCGGTAAATTCTCAGCGCCGCGAACAATAGTAATTTCCCAAACATCTGACCAACGAATTTGTTTTCGGCTCAAACTTTCAACGTTTTTATAAATAAAAGAGATAATTTGAGCAATAACTATCACATGAAATAGTTTTAACTCGTATAGTTTTTCTCTTGCTACTATGTAATCGGGGAAAACTTTCCACATGCCAGAGATGTACAGTAGAACATTATTTCGAGATTTTAGGGTTTACTGTTAGCTTGATTATGTTTACAAAAGGTGATGGTTGGAGTTTTCTGGACGCTGCAATTACAGTACTTCACAGAGTTTTTTTAAGACTTCATATCTTCGTAGTTGTGTTCATTATAAACTATAAGCTGGACTGCATGTAAAATAAAAACAAGCTCTAGCTTTTACGCTGTTTGTTAAAATCCAGCGTACCGCGTTTTTGTCCTGTAGACCAGTTTGATTGACAGCCATGTCACACGCCATATCTGATTGCGTTATAGTGCGTGGTTACAATGTCCACAGGCGCTCCTCTCCTCTTCTCTTCTATCTTCCCTCATTCGCCTAAATTTTTCCCCGAGCGCCTGGAAGAAGCTTAACGTCCCCGTCCACGGACAGTTAATTAACCTTGTCAGGGCGAATTCAGACTTAGGTTTTTGTTTATTTGCTTTTATGCTGTAAGAAAAGCCACAGGAAAATCTCCGACAGAAATTTTTAAATTCATAACAGCCAAGCGATCAACGGTTGAAATGTGGTCGCAGACACACAGAAAGGAGTGTTTGGAACATTAAACTTTGAAATATTTCTGGGTGAACAAGGCTTCTGATCACCCTACGGTCTCTACAGGCAGCTCAAGCTTTTAGTTTGTCATTGTGAACAGATTATTATAAGACTTCGTATGGAAGGTACAAAATTATAAGACTTTATATGGGAGAACATCGACCTTCGTTTTACAACAAAATGTATATTAGGTTGAAATGACACAAAGAAAGATCACTTACCGCAGTTGTTGCGTCAGTGTGTTTGTATGTAGTTCGGGGGTCATTGGTGGTGATTTGGTGAATTGTGGGTTTCGGATCGGAGATTTGCCCTGTAAGAAGAGAAGAACAGGCAGGACTCTTCACAGCGAACCCAACGCCACGCAAAGCTCGATAAATTCCCTTTATGCCAACACATCGCCATAAAACCGCGCCAGCAAACGGATAGATAAATATCCTAACCACTAAGTGTCGTTTTGACTCCGTATTTTGTTGGAACTGAAGAATCGATTTTTGAGATCGAATCGACGGTTCATAAACCCAGCCAGCCGGGGATATTCGGCTTCGTAGCCGCGCCAGCACGGCAAAATTCCGCTCCACCCGAGGAGGCACGATCCGAAACACCTCGCATAACAATTACTTCCCAGGGAACCCAAAGGCAATTTCCCTCAAGCACTACTGTTTGCAACAAAATGTGTTCTTAATAATCACTTTCATTCAATTTTTCTTTTAATAAATGGCGTCGCTACTTAATCACAAGCTTTTGTTTTTAAAAATACTATGAAAGTGTGTACAAAGAATACATTTTGACGAGAAGTTTGTTTTAACACATCCAGCTAACATTATTATTGTTCGGCTCAGACCAGTGAGGCCATTAAATTAAGCACTCTAAAAATATGAAGATTTAATTTTACATATATTTTATATGTTTTACATACTTATGTATATATACTATATACTATGTACTTGTAAAAATGCACTGAAGCAGGCCGAACGGCCGAAACGTATGATTATATTTGATTTCCAAAAGTTATGAGTTGGTTTGACTTTGCCTCTTACACACAGTATTCCACAATCGCATTAAGTCACCCTGTGAATCCACTGGATCCTCAA
>JANRMR010027897.1:0-15013 GCA_025434825.1 Bergia sp. 'catenularis' | reverse complement strand
AGACTGTAGTCAGACGCAAAATACATGTACTCGGTTTTGAGAACATTCAGGCTGAGCTGTTTTGCCAGCAGCCAATTTTGTATATTATCTAAATCATGGCTAAGTTGCCGGTGAAGGCGTACCGCCGATTTATTTGAGGCTGTAATATTGGTGTCATCTGCGAACATACGTGCGGTTGAGTACCAAACTGAAACGGACTTCACTGATGTAAATGCAAATCCAGTTGTACAAATGGTTTGTCAGGACAACTTGTGCAGGTCCACGAGTGGCAAATGTTTTGTGTTTCATTACATCCACAACGTATCTGTCATCTTCTCTTCTGGCTCGCTGAAATTCTGTCATGCTGGACAGTACGCCTGCCCTGTTGGTATTGTCAATTGAAATTTCCAGAAGCAGATAATCTCTAACCAAGGTATAGTGACTTTGAGTAATTTCGAGGTTATGTGCCCCACTTAACTTGCTCAACAAAGTTATGGCATCCCTGGCAGCTTCACTCTTTTCAAGCCTTGAAACTTATCGGGACTGATAAGCTTAACTCTATCTTCTGCCGTCTTTTCCCAGTTTCTTTTTGAAGACCAGTCCTTATAGGAAGAAGACCATTATTTCACCCTTTCTTTCAGTTGACTCACGGTCTGGCAGTTGACTGGTATTTCCTGTGGTAGTTTGTCAGTAGGTAGCTGTAGAAATGTTACAGACTTGTCAGATAGGATTATATTGTTCCTACAACGCAATTTTCTTCTGTATATTTCATAAACACATTCCTTAAAATGGTGAAATCGAGGAGAGAAGTTAGATTTTTGTTAGGATCAGTCCTAGCTAGAATGCGCCTTAGCTGTACAACATGGTGTCTTGCAGTTTTTGCAATTGGGGATCTTAAATTTCAAAAAGTTCCTGGTGCATGGATGTTGCCTTCCAGAGCCCATTCTATGACCATTGCCGCTGTCAGTGTTAGTTGTTTCCTCGCACACACATTGTAACTTGCATTTGCCACGGAGATCAAAACTGGAGATGCATATAGCGCATGCAACCCGGCAGAGCCTCAAAATTCTTGATCGTGATGGACCATAATTATTAACCATAATTTTCGTTTGATCTGGCGATCTTCGTTGTTCACGGTTCCAGCTAGCTAGTTACTTTGTCTTGTTGACAGCAAACGTCTGAGAGCCCGGCAATGGATCTTTTTAAGACGTCTCGAAATAGTTTATAGTATGAAGCGAGGACAAACGAGCAGAAATAAAACAACCAAAGGACATCAATCCCAAATTTCCTGTTCCACAGCCGAATATATGATGATGCAATCGATCCAGCGCTGGACCATAGCGTCCTGTGAAGCCCTTAGGAACACGAGCTCACCTCGTGTAACGCATGCGCTGAACAATTACGACACAAAAAATAAAAAGAAAAAGAAAAAGAACAGAGTCGAAACGTAAACTCGGCGCCTTCCGACCCGAGTAATTACAAATAGGCCTACCATCGGGCGTCCCGGTTTCTTAACCCCCATTGTGACTGTTCTTATCCCGATTTCTGAAACGTCTGAATTGCTCGCCAACCTGCTCAGAAACAATTTTTTCAATATCACCCTTCGGAATTTGGTTTCGGTAAGATTCTTTTTGGAAATTCATAGCAGCCACTGTAGCTGTGCTTTCTTTTTGTTCTAACTTCACATTAGAAACCATTTCAAGTAGTTTATCCATTTTCTTAGCCAAAGTTCGGTCCTCTGTTACCGTCTCTTTTAATTTTGCATAATCTTCGGCCTGTTTGAGTGCTTGTGGGTCTTTTAACAGGACGAATTGTCGCAACTTCGGCCTCAGCCCCTGAACGAAGTAATTTACTGGCTCAGAGTCTGGTAGCTTAATACGCCGACAAATTTTCCTAACATCATTGACGAAATCAGAGACAGGTTCGGAACTACCCTGTTTTCGCTCGTTTAGCTCTTGGCGCAACCTGTATTTTGTCGATTCTGAATCAAACTTTTGTTTCAAAGCTTCGATTAATTCACCAAAATTTTTGTTCTCCAGTTCTGGTGTAGAATCAAACCAGGCTTCGGCGTGGTATTTTTAGAAATTACTGGAATAACTGAAACGGGACGATAATTATTTCGATCTTCTTTATCGTCATGTTTGAAAATCGGCGTAACCTTTGCCAACTTCCAACCATCAGGAAATATTCCAGTGCGAATTGAAGTGTTAAAAATGGCGCAGATGGATTTGGCAATTATTGGCGCTGCTTCCTTAACGAGTTTGCAAGAGATGTTATCCAGTCCAGTTGCTGTGGGTGTTTAAATCAAGTAAAAATTTTAAAACTTCGCTTGGACTCGTCTCTTGAATTTCAAACTTTGCGGCACAAGGTGTTATATAGTCAGTGAAGTATGGTGGCCTATGACTGCCACTTCATTTTTATCTGCATTTCATCATTTTTATTTTGTTTTCAAAATAAAACTGAAATAAAAACCACAAAGGATATTGAATTTACTATTGCTTTTAAATTGTTATTAAAATCGAAAATGGTTTGAAATAACAAATAAAACTGAAATGAAACTCAGTTTAAAAGTGTTTTCAAAACTAAAAGTATAAAAAAATTAAATGAAATTCAAAAGAAACCGAAACTAAAACTTACTTTCATTTTCAAATTAAAAGTAAAGCAAAAGTAAAATCAAGTTTCTCTGTGGCCGAGCGCTGCCACTATCACGATTCATTGCGGTCGGCGTTATCCCAAGCTTGATCAAAATGGCGAACAATAGAGATGCGAGTTGGCGAGACGATCACATTCTCAAAGAGGTGCTGGAAAAGTATGTAAAGCAAGGTTTGCAAAGATCTGAAATCATTGATTTCATGCATCGTGACTTTACTGAATATTCATGGAGCATCCGCTCATTAGATAGACGATTGCGGCATTTCGATATAAATTACAACGACAAAACGGTCCAAGTCCAGGACGTGGTAGTTGCAGTGCAAAATGAGTTGAGTGGACCTGGACGTCTTCTGGGGTATAGAGCTATGCACAAGAAGATAAGGCAGGAGTACAACTTAAATGCTACCAGGGAACAAGTATATTTGGCTCTGCAAGAACTTGATCCGGACGGCGGAGTGGAGTGGGGGCAAAAAAGCAAAGAAAAAAAAGGTTACTTCACGTCTAGAGGATCGAACTGAGTCCACTCGCTAGACGGCCATGACAAGCTCATGGGATTTCAGAACTCGACATTTCCACTGGCGATTTATGGTTGCTTGGACACTGCAAGCCGCAAGTTATTTCAGCTCCACTAGACAACACACAAAATATATCCCATCAGGTATATTTTGGTGGCATAGGTCCGCTCCGAACAGTGATACCATATCGAGCAGCAGGCATGTGGTTTGCGGGATACGAAAAACCATAAAACCCAGTGGGAAACTGGAAACGTATTCCCCGAACTCGCAGCACCACAATCCTCCGGGGTCTAGAGGTGCTCTGCGTGCTTTGATATTGCTAATTATTGATTTACATTGGTTCGAAAATTGCTATTTACAGACGTTCTAAACAGTATCGAATAATAGGGTACAACCATAGCGTGCTGGCAAGCCATCACCTTGACAGCTGTTCTATTTGTAAATTAATATTATTAACAGAATCTCCGACTATGGCTCTTTAAACACGTTTGGAGCTGGATTATTCATACATCTTGTTGAAATATATTGGATTTCAAGTTCGATTCGACATTTATCTCATAATAATTATCATAAAAAAAAGGCGAATGGGCCAGTAGCTGGAGCAGACCTAGGGTTGCTCTACATGCGCTATCACGGCCTTATATACTCCTTAATTACCCACAGTCCCCAGTACTGTAGTGGAACCCAGTCCCTGCTGGTTCCGTGCCGCAGAAATATCCATTTCTGTCTAATTCGTTCATTCCATTCACTCAATCGCCAGAAATTACATTTTGTGGTTGAGAGTATGGGTGTCAAACTGCGACCCCTTATTGATTGGTCGCTGGTACCTTGAAACAAGGTTGATATCATCGATGCTACGTGTAGACAGAGGAACTGAAACAGGCACTATGGCTACGATGCATGCGTTTTTGCGTAGACATCACGGTGATATGGATCCTAACGAGACCGTCATTTATGGTCCTTCAATATTAAACCAGGTGAGGCCAAATTGTCACAAAATAAGCTTTTCATGCGTAGCTTTAATTAATTAATTAGGATTACTGTAAGCTGAACTTGTTTGTTTACTATAAATATATGTATGCTTCACCATGTTTGTTTATTTGTTTAGTTATTTTTCAGCATTGATTTCAAGTGCGCTATCTCAAATTCATTATGAAGTTATATCAAAAGAATCTGATATTTAATGTTTCATTTTCACGAACTATCATTGACATTAGCAAAAGATTAGCAAAAGTTCCCACTTAAATCATCCAAAACATCTTCCTTTCCAGCATAAAGGTGAAACTTGTTGACATGTCCTCTCCTTGCCTCACAAACAGTCCATAATTTCAGTCCAGTATCCTCTGCTTGATTTTAATCTGTGCTTTGCACTTCATCATCTTATCGATTGTAAGTTCACGATCTGGTACACAAACAGCATCGAAATGATCACAAATCATGTTTACGAGTTTTACAGTTTTGTAAGTTTTCCTTTGAGTATCGTTCCGATCTGGACCGGCCCGGTCACATCATGAAAATGCAAGTTGCTCAAAATGGCTAAAAACGATCCCTAGACATTATTTCTGAAAATCCATCAATTCGTGTAATACTTGTTGTAAAGTCCCAGTATCGTTTGTAGTGTGGTTTTACGGTTCCCACTGCAATCAGTAGGCCAACAAAAAGTCGCATCTCATTCGTGTCAGTGTCAAACCAGTTCAGAGTTTTGTTGGGATTCTCAGTTTGCTTTTTCAAACACTTCCTTCTCAAAAACATCACCTCGCAATTCAAATTGCGGTCCTGCTGTCGATCCTTGTGTGAAATCAAACAAACGACCGGTTGTTTCTCCAGAAGCCTATTGAAAATTTGGAATTCCAAACAATTCCACAAAATTCTTCTTCTCCGATCAGCTCAGGATCAATCACATCGTCACCAAGATCACGTTCTTGTATTTCCTCGCTTTCAGATCAATAAATATGCTCATCTAGATGTGAACCTAGTGCCAAATGCAATGATGAGCGAACGCATACCTTGCACAAAGTCGAGACAATCCAGTGCATTACCGCACCCATAAAAAAACTCAGGCTCATGCTAGGATTCTGCATTAATAATCGACAACTCGAGGTACAGTACACCCTTTCGAAGAAATCATCTCTTTCAAAATTCTGAGACAATCGATAGCTACATGTACTTGTGTCTTGTAGATGCAAGGCAAATGTGTTGATTTCAAAATCATACCGATTATATATATACTTATGTCGAACTTTTCCATAAAACAGTTTTGGAGAAAATATCATAAACGAACAGTGATATAAAGTTCACTACTAATATAGGTAAGTAGTTTAAAATTTAGCACCTCCCTCTTAGTGTTTATCTGGTCAAACGAAGAGCTAGTTACTGTATTAAGGTTAAAACCCAACAGGCCCAAGTGTAGATTAAAACCATCAGTACAGTAAAGTTAAAAACACAAATCTTGAAATTAAAAACATTAGTAGACTGTGTTTAAAAAATACCAGATGTCCAATATACAGGACATTGTCATACAGACTGAAATTGACTGTTATATAACTTGAATTTTAAAAGTTTGGTAATTCCTTATCTGACAATTCAACAAACATTGTACTAAAAGTTTCTGTGCACTTTTTCAAAACTGTGTTTAGTTAGACAGATTCTACCTTTTAAGAAGAGTTACAAAGTTTTTCATGGGCAAAGTAAAATGGCTGTACTCTTGCAACTGTGATGGCAGAAAAAGTGAGTTTGTTCACTCCCTTTCACAAGATGTGAAGCAGCATTATGATGGTAAGAGCTGATGTTGTTTATGCACAGAACCAGAAAAATCGAGATAAGAATTTTCTAAATATTGACTGAAGTTCATAATTAGGGCTTGAGCTTAACTTTTTCAGTAGGAAACCAGCAGGTCCACCTTAAGTAAAATTTGGTGGACCTGCTGAATTTTGGCGGACCATACTAGACATACCAGGCCATACCAGAGAAAAGACTTGGAAAGCCATATATTAGCAACACAACATGCAACATAATCAGTTATATATTTATTAACAATTGCCACACGTATCAAGACAATAGCATACATGTAGTGTCAGCTTCCACTGCAGTCACATGCCTGTTTGATTTTTCGTGAAATTCCATTGTGTCAACCTTGACGTTGTTTGTTCCGCTAACAAAATTACTGCTCTCAGAAGTGCTTGGTTTCGATTTACTGTACAATTCTCTGCACAGCTTGCAAAACATGACATTTTCCTCCTGATCATAACCTAGCCACTGGAATCTTTCTTTCCAATCTGTCCTGAAATTTTTGTTGCATATTAGTTATTATATTTTGAAGATCGGTGATCATTGGTAAATTTGTGAGGTCTGAATTAACATGCATTTATGATTCTTTGATTTCGTCTGAACCCTTAATCATAAGTGTGTGAATGAAGTGAACTATATTTATAAGACTAGCATAAAGCAGAAAACTTGGAGTACAAAAACCAGTTTTTCACTGACAATTTACATTTGGGTTTGGAAATAATAACGTCTAGTTCGGTATCAAGTAGTTTAGAAGGATTTGACGTGATCCAAGAATGGGCTGTTATAATTGGTCTTCCTTCAAGTTTGTTGATGTTATTAGGGGATGCCTGATCTTTGAGTTTGTGGACTTTGGGAAAAAGGTTCGTATAAGGTAGTTGTAAATCTTCTGGCGACTGTTTATCTAAGGGTTTATATAGGGAAAAATATTGAAGGAATTCTCTAAATCTAAATTTGAATTTAGAAAATAATTTGAAATACTGTAGTAATAAAAGAGGATATCTCTAAAAGATTAATAAATATTAAAGCTGGAAAAAAATTGATTTTGGCCTCGTATTAAAATATCAACAAAGTTTGTCTCACTGCACGAGCAATTACAATTACTAAAGAAGAAGGACATTCGTACACTTTGGCCCACTTTTTAGCTCAGGGAGATATCCGGGCGCCGATTGCGACCAGTTGGCTGTTAGAATGTTTGAATATCAGATGAACCATTGCTGAAGACCTAAGGGACAGAACTGTATCCAATTGCCCACCCTCACACACACACACACACACACACACACACACACACAGAACAACCATAAAAACCCCAAACACAAATAACGAGCATTCGCGGTTGCTGTTATTTTGAGTTTAGTTGTTGTCCCCTGTTCACTCAACTAGAAAAGTCAATACAAAGTGCTAGGTATGTTGATAAAATGTCAACTCCTTTTTGATTTTTTCGAACTCTGACTTAGAGTTAGTTCGAGTTGAGACACCAGTGTTTTCATGAGTCTTAAATAAATCAACCCCTTACGAATGACGACTCTAATGAGTCAACCCTGTAGTACGTATAGCTTTATATTAGTTCAGTGATTAACCATGTATAAAACGGAGACGAAATTAGAAATAGCATTGGAGTAGCCAGCGTCGTTGGTCCACGCGGCTCAAGGTAATCTCCGGCGGCGTATCGCTGTACGATGATGCTTTCAGCAATTTTCATTCGAATCTGATCCATGTCTTCCTATTGTGTAAGAATGAACAGCAAGCTGTGAAACGCGTTTTAAAAGCAGTAGCATAACAAAGACACAAATTGCACTAAGAACAACTGTGAATCACAGGAAAAGTTACCTGACTGAACACAGGCTATACCCATACATATTGTGTCTGCCATCTGTTTTTTAGATATGCAATTACCTTGATATTGTTCAAATTTTTATTCCTAATTGAACTGATAAATTTAATACAATTTTTTTTCAATCGAATGTCTAACGTGGGTTTTTCATATATTAAAACAAAATTTCGTTTGAAATTCGAGCGCGAATTATTGTTTCATAAAACCCCCAAAGAACAGCGAATAAGGGAAGGATAGGGAATGAGCGAATACTGCTCCTCCCGTCCCCCCTTTTTATTCTTTGTAATAACATGTCTTCTTTTACCTAGGAAACTAGGCAACATAATACCTATTCATTTTTGGGGTTATCGTTTCATAAAAGGTTAATAGACAAGACAAATTGTCGTAACGCACTTACTTCACTTATACAATTTTTTTTCAATCGAATGTCTAACGTGGGTTTTTCATATATTAAAACAAAATTTCGTTTGAAATTCGAGCGCGAATTATTGTTTCATAAAACCCCCAAAGAACAGCGAATAAGGGAAGGATAGGGAATGAGCGAATACTGCTCCTCCCGTCCCCCCTTTTTATTCTTTGTAATAACATGTCTTCTTTTACCTAGGAAACTAGGCAACATAATACCTATTCATTTTTGGGGTTATCGTTTCATAAAAGGCTAATAGACAAGACAAATTGTCGTAACGCACTTACTTCAAATAATACGAAATACCTTTATCACAAAAACGCCGCAACTGATGGCGTCAGTTTGCTCTGGCGTTTTAGTCTCTGAATATTCCAGTCCATTGTAAGACCTCTGGTCTCCAAGAAACTCCTATTATAAAAGAGGAAAAACAAGATAGATATCAACGCAGAACTTAACTCTTCAAATGATGGAAAAGCGTATTTGCAAAGATGCATAGCTATGTACACTGGCATAGATAAACTAGTTTTTGTGAAAGCCGATGTTACACAGTTTCCCGTTCTATGGTAATTATAGTATGCAGTTTGAGTTAGCCTTGAATTTACCTGACAAGTTCGATTATCTTGTCGCCATTGCCCCCCAGGCTGTCATAGAATATCAGCTTGTGCCTTCTCGGTTGTACCACCTGTTGAAATTTAACAAAAGGATAGTTTTGCAATTCCAATATCAATTTGTTTATTGATTCCAAAATTAACATAAATGGGCGGCGAAAAAACATGGGGTTGAAACATAAAAATCCGTACAACCGTTGTCACTTGGTAAATATTCGAACTCACGCTAAAACTACGACTTATTTGGGAATACTGCTTTGAGAATATATTTTGACATATGTTGAGCATTAAAACTTCGTTATAGAGAACTTAATCGGTTCAAGTAATAATGAAAACGAACGTTATTCATATGGCTGCTGGTGCAAACTATCTTGCATGTAGAAAACTTATAAACTTAGTATTAAGAAGTGTTTTTGGAAAGTAGCTTCGTGTTGTGCCAGGGTTAACGCTTTCATCTGCCTTGGTGTATTTCATAAACAGTACGCCCTACTACTGGGTTAATTTTAATACACTTTCAACTTAACAGTCACCCGGCTGGAAAAAAAGGGTCAGATAACTGACAGCTGGTAACTGTAAGACTTGAGCACCTAGCTCATTTCATCTTACATGTCTCTTGTGCCAGGTATATAGCTTACCATCAGCATCCAATGCTGCTCTTCATGAATGGGCAGCAGAATATGGTCGCTTTTCGAGAGGTCAACCTTTTTAAAAAAATAGAAGAAAAAGAATGTTATTGTCAAATCACAACTGTCGGTATATTTTTCATCTGTATCTGAAAACGGATGATGCACTGTATAATTACTAAAACTGTTACGTAGAGCACTGTAGAAGAACACAGATTAAATGATTTATAACGAGGAGGGCAAAAATACTTTGTTCTTATTGGTTAATAAGAAGGGCATTTATTAAAAAAAATCGGGGAAGGATTTTTTGTTTCTGTTTCGTTTATTTAAATTTTAGCTGCAGCATGGTAGAGTTGGCTACCAAAATCCCATTTCGAGGCTTATATCTACGAAGACAAGAAAGAAAAGATCATATTGTAACCTAACTATACCAACACATGCAGAAAAGGCCAATGGGAAACCTAATTGACTCATTTCAGTTGTGATCCAACGTTAATCATCTAGCTGCCTTTTTTGAAAGTTTTCAAATCAATCAGTTTGACAGATTTATAAAACTGGAAATGTTAAATTAAAAATTAGAAATTAAAAATTATACATTTTAATTTAAAAATTTGTATTGCGTAATGGCTTCAGTTAATGGTTGAAACCATCCTTGCTATTGAGACACAGAAGCTTTGGTTGTGCTTGAATCTTTTTTTAAGCATCTACTTCCTGCATATCAAAAGGAAACACAAGATTAACATGGAGGCGCACACAATAAAGTATCAATTATGCAGTGTATGATATGTGCACTTCAACTATGTTAGGGGCCGTCGGAAAATCGATCTGATAACGCTTAACGTCAAATTGACGTCAAGGGGGAGGGAGGGGGGTCTCATGGGTTTGGGATTGACGTTAAGAAAAAAATGAGAAAAAACGAATGAAATGGTAAGAAAAAGCAACAACTGATGTTTAAACAAGAAGTGCAAAAGCAGCTGTTACCAAAATAAATTTACGATCACTATCATATTAGTTGATTTTTACAAGTGCAAATATCATATTTTATAATATACACGGTGGTCACAACGTGTACCTATTCATCTCCCGAATGCAGACTACTGCATTGCACCTAAACGGATGCGACCTAACAAAACAACACCAAACAAAACAACACCAAATGTCCGGCTGCCGTTTCCAAAACCTACACAGTTTTAGAGTTCAGGCAAAAGTTTCGACATTATATAAAATGAACATATCATACAAGTCAGAAACAAACATATCATGCAAATAGAAACAGACTGTTTTCGTCTGCATGCGAGTTTGCCAATGCCAACAGCAAAATTTCAAAAACTGTTCTGCTTTGTGAGTTCTGCAGTGCAGAGCAAGTCTCAAAACGTGAACAATACAACTAATTTATTCAAAGTAGTTTCTTACATACTATCATTTCCAAAGAAGAAAATCTAAGACTTTCTATTAGCCAGTGCAGCTGGCGTTTCTTGTCCCTTCTCGACTGACCGAAATAATTCCAGCTATTAAGCTGGCTAGTACCTTTCTATCTTTGTTGCCGCAATTCCAATGATACAAATCAAAAGTAAAATTGAATAGTATCAACAGGTGTCAAATACTTGAGCCCCCTGCTCAACTAAACGGCTTAACTTTGAAATGTGCATTTGTGGCATGACCAGTACAAATCGTCAACACCATCATCTTCCACCTCTGGTGTTTGGTGGTCGGATGGCAAACAGTGGAGATGATACCACTCCGCACAGTCGTCACACCGTATCCAACCACGATCCTGCTCGACCTCGTCCTTGTCTATGAGGGAGCACACGGCACATCTTTCCTCATCATCGTCACCACACATTCTTCTGAAGATCACCTTAGTATTTGTGGCGCCCTCGTCAACATCAGCTCCGGTCTTTGTCTTCTTCGGTGGAGTGGAGACATTTTGGTCTGTTGCGGCGGGTCGCTTTCGGTACCCTGCGGATTTCCTGTGCTGGGAAAGCTTGTAGGCCGATGGCAACTCAAGGCCACATTCGTGTTTCTCACTATCGACGAACCTGCAAGTATGCCTTTGGTTGGAGGGTTTGCCTTTGCGAGGGACAGGGTGGAAGGTTGACTTGTGGCGCTGCATCTCTGTTTTGGATGTAAAGCAGAACAACTTGCAGCTGTCGCACTTTCCAACGGAACCCCTTGACATCCCTTCCCCTGCGTGTGGCAGTACCGTGGCTGGTATTTGGCACATCTCTAAGTAGGTGTTGTAGTGCCCTGGATGCGTTGCACTCTCTAATGGATCAAAGAGGCCATCCCTTTCCTTTAGGAAGCCAAACACCTTGACGGCTGAAACAGGATATTTCGAACAGTGGCTGCAGGCTGGGTCTTGTCATTTAAGGAAGGCGACTTCGTTCTTCTTTCTTTCGATGTGGTCGAGCATGAACCGAAGTTCTTTCATCAGTCCAGAGTTTTCTTTGGCTCTCAGCTGTCGGATGGGCCCTTTCACAACTCTGTGGACATCTGCATAATCAGAGTAGGTGTTATCTGATCTGGGCGGAATGCAAGGAACTGCTTTCGATGTTACCGCATGCCCACTGAACATCTGACCGCTCCAGAAGTTGTTGCAAAGCTCCTCAGTTGCTTGGTCGAACACAAGCGCCTCCTTCTGCTCTTTCTCTGTTATGTTCTGCTGACAAGGAGCCTTGTCTTCACCATGTAATTTCACAGATAAAATTACTCCGGAAAGCCGCTTTGACAAAGAACTCCAGAGATGCTCGATCGGATTGTATGCGGTATACCGTGCAGCATAGGAGTAGATCAGTAACATGTCTAAAGCAGTGTCCTTCCACAGACGCATGAAGAACAGAAGATTGCAGACGGACGCTGTCTGCCAGTCTGGTCCGTTATCAGAAATGCTAAATGCCACAGTTTTCCCCTTGCTTACTTCCTCTTCAATAATTGGTTGCAGATCGTTCACGTGGAGTTGTGCAGATGAGTGGTAGAACTTGTTTGCAATTGTTGCTGGGCCTGTTCGTGGTCGAGGTAGATGCGGCCTTCCCAGTTTGTCAAGTTCAGTTCCAGAGGGCACTGTAGGATCATTTGCAGAAACGGGATCAGACTCATCACGATCTGGTAAGAGAGACTCAGATTCGGCCATTGTGTCGTGACTGGAAACATCAGTAAGATCTACCTGTTCGTCTGCTATTTCTAGTTCAGTGGGGTCTGCATTCTGAACAGTATCGCGTTTCTCTTGAAGCGCTATGTAACCAGAGGGAATTAAGAGATATCCGGGATGAGGAAAATCGTGGTCTGGAAAGTTTGGTGCATCGTCAGTGAGGAAAAATCTGCTTATTTGGTGATACCGAATGACGGCCTCTTGTCCCACTTTCAGTTTGTTCATATCGTCAGCACTAAAAATTGATACTTCTTCCTGAAACATGGAGGCCATTTCCTGGCAGTATGCGACTCGAGCAAACAAATAGTGGGAGTCCACGTGGTTTTCCCTGTACGAATTCTTCTTTCCAGGGACCCTAGCATCAATGACACTCTTATATCGACAAGAGCGATGTGTCCCTTTCCTTGGGGGAACAAACAGCGAGTGTATGGTATCCTGGCTTATTCCATGCTCTTTCAGCCCAGGGACATTCCTGAAAAGGTGCTCCCTGATCTCGGAGAGAGACACGCCATTTCCCGTCGCAGTACTAGTACGGCGCCTTGCCTCTGCACTGGAAGAATGCTGTTTTAGTAGCTCGGTTGTTCGGGGAATAATATCTGGAAACTTGGAAATGACAGTGAATCGACCTGGCTTTCTAGCTGCATCATTCTCCTTTGACACTTCTTCAGCTGTTTTAGGTTGTGTGCGCTATTTCGATGTGCTGTCGGTATCACAATCTGTCGTGTGAAGGGCCAGGATTTCCTCAAAGATGTCAGGAGAGAGGACTAATTCATGCAGGTTAATAATCAGTCCGACTGATTTTTCACATTTGATATACATCACCGGAAAGTTTGTTAAAATTGAATCCACTGCATCTTCAATCTTCTCTTCATTAATGCCGTATGCTTGTGCTATATCCAACACTGTCAGGCAGAGGTTTTCCTCTAGCACTGAGGCTAGGTCCTGCATATTCAACGCACTAATACTTCCATCTTCCACGTTTTCAAGATTCTTATAAACCTGTTTCCGTGACAACTGTTCAGAGTTATAACACGCCAGCTCTAGTTGTTCCCCTGGAGATCGAGTGAAGGGCCGTGATTTAACTTGATGTTGCTGCTTAAGGCATCGACGTAATGCATATAAAATATCAGTGTCTCTAAGCTTCTCAGTCAACAAAACAAGCCGTGCAGCGATTTCAGAAAGCAGTTTGTTTTTGAGTGTGGCTTTTAAAGCCAATACTGAAGACCCAACACTCAAGTCCAGCTCAATCTTGCTTGCTTCCGTTATCTTCCCTTTCAATTCTTCGATTGAATGCTCTATATCTTTTAACTTCGCTGATAGTTTGGTGGCTCTCCCTTTCCGAATTTGCAGTTGACTGTAGGACACAAGTAGCTCCTTATAGTAATTGTATGCTTGTGCACATGGCACAGCAGCTGTCAGAAAAGACTGGTTATTGATAACATCATCTATAACGATGTTGGGACACAATGCTTGCAGGAAAGTTATGACTTCATTTCTCTCGAACCCTGTCAGATATATTTCCCATTCACCTGCATGAATGGCGCTTGCGTTTTCAGGATACGAAACTTTTTCCGATACTGAACAGCTGGCTGAACTTTGACCCTTTAGAGAAGCATCGGGCTTGTTACTCTCTGAGATAACAACCACATCTGCAGATGATGAAGGTTCTGTAGCCGCTGAATTTGCAGAGCGGGAAAACCATCCAGCCTTGCCGCTGTCATTTTGTACAGGCAAAACATTCGAATCCTCTGATTTTGACTGCTTTTTTAAAAATGGTTTCTCGCAAGGTAGCAGCTCTTCAAATTTTTTCTTTGCAGCCTCGTCTGAAATTTTCCACAACTGCTGTGCATCTGACACGATCTGCTTTCTTGGTTTGGCGGACTTCCGGTTTCTCTGAAAATATCTCTCAACAAAAGACTGATATCTGTCTGCTGGATACTTGTAAATATATTCACTCTTGTCACTTTGTGAGGAACAAATAGTTCCAAACAGTCAGTTGTTTAGCCATCAAGCCGGCATGTTGAATGGCATGAACGACACGAGGTCACGCACATGTGCCAGGGGTCTGCCACGTGTAACTGACATGAGAGGAGAGACTGGTAACGATTTCAGATGCATGCCGCCGACCCGTACAATACGCAACATAAGTTGATAACAAAAACGGTGATGGAATGGATGGAACTGATGAATTATTTATCACGTTTCAATGGGTATAATTCAGGAGGAAACGGTAAAATTAGTCGCGTTTTCGATAGAAGATTGTGGATACAAATGGTGTGTGCATTGACAGATGGTATGTAATGATAATATTTTCGTCAGAGAATGGATTCCCTGTGACATGGCGACATTCTGTGACAAAACATGTTTTCCTGAAATTCTGTGACATTCTGTGACATTTTGAGAATTCTGTGACAAAATGTGACAAAAGGCACATTCCAATTTTGTGACATGTTGAGATTTT
>JANRMR010027785.1:14358-24741 GCA_025434825.1 Bergia sp. 'catenularis' | reverse complement strand
ATTAACATAAAACAATGTAAAGAGAAGGACTGTTTACAAGTCTATAAAACCTAATGTTCAAAGACTATTTGCTTTGACAACCGCTATTAACATAAAACAATGTAAAGAAAAGCTTGATTTATAAGTCTATAACTACTAATTTTCAAAGACTCCACGGCTTATATGGTTGCATGTCCGCTATGTTCGTCACGGATTCATGCAGACGAGGGGCAAACAACCAGCCTACAACCAGAGCAATAAAACGAGAATTAAATTGTCGAATCGTGAACAAAAATGCCGCTTTCTTTTACTGTTCTTGGCTGTTTTTGAGTACGCGTGTTTGCTGAATAGTAGTCATATCGAAATGTTTTCCCTCCAACTGAAAAGCGGAATCAAGCCCGTGTATCATAAAGTCAGGTGATTGTAACACAAACTAAATGATATAGAAATAAAAATGCTTGTTGTAAGTCGTCAGTGGGAGATAAAAAACGTCAATGGTTTTACTCTAATCATAACATGTTAAAGTGGCTCGTTTTTCAGTTATGTTGTTTTTAAATCATGAAAACAAATTAACATTTTCATATTAGTATCGTTTTGCACCAATCAATGTTAAGCCGGGGGAGAGGAGGGGGGAGGGGGAGGGGATGTAAAGCATCTGGTCAAACTTGTCTTCCAAGAGTGGGGAATTTGACCGGTAAAGTTTAGCCCAAACGTCCGGTGATCTGAATATGCAGAGTAGAACACTGAGCCCCAATGGCCAAGCATTATATGCCATAGTTTCAAATCTCATGTGTTGGCCGTGTCTCTGGCGTATAAAATAAGTTTTTATGATATTGCTCGTGCAGTTGCGCTGCGAAAAAAGTTCGAGTTAGCGCGAGGTTCGAGTTACCGCGGGTTCGAGTTACCGGGAGTCAACTGTAATATGTAATGCCTTCTTCTGAATAGACTTAATGACCTTAGATAGATAGTCTGGCAAAGCAGCTCATACCGGGGATGCATATTCCACTACAGATCTTACTAACGCACAGTATATCTTAACTAGATCATTAATTATAACGCTAACTCTTGATTTCTTTAGGGCTCTAATGGCATAAAGGCGCTTGTTGGCCTTTTTAACTACGTACTCAGTGTGCTTATTCCAAGTTAAGTCATCACTTATTTGTACTCCTAAGATCTTATGATTGTTAACAAGTTTAATTACTGTTCCCATTACATTTAACTCACTGATGGGAGTCGCCTGGAATTGCAAAAAATTTACGATAAGCTCTCTACACTTTTTAGGATTGAGACGCATGTCACGTTCTGCAGCATAGAGGCGGAGAGTACCTCGGAATACTCTCGTAGACGGTAGTATCATCCATATACTTAACTCTATACGGCCATTTGCACACCAATCTATTCACTAAAATTGCAAATAACCGCAGAGGCACAAGCTTGATGCCCTGGGGTATGCCTCCATGGGGAGTTGCAGGTGTTGATAGCGTATCACTAATTTTTACCCTTTGAAGCCTCGAGTTGAGAAAAACGCCCATCCACCGCGTTAAATAACTGATAACACCTAGGAGTTCTATTTCACGCATCAGTACATTGTGATCAACAAGATCAAAGCCTTTCGAAAAGTCTGTAAAAGAAATTCGTACAAAATTGTCTCCTCTACCTTGCGATTCCAGGATGGTATGTAGAAGGTACACTGAAGCTTGAGGAGTAGAAATTTCACCACTAATTGATAATTGCTTAGAGTCTAACTGATTCGCTACTTGCTTAAATAATGAGTCGAGTGTAAATTCTTCCAAAACTTTCGCCAGAGGTGACGTCAGAGCAATCGGCCTCAGGTCTTCCTCGACAGACTTTGCGGGGAACACTTACGTACCGGGTGGACAACTAACACCTTAAGTATTTAGGGTAGAAAGCCTTTCAGAGAAGAGTTGTATAAATCCATATAGTACTAGGTAACGAATCAGGGCTGGGGGACTTCTTTACTTTGGTGCTCTTCAATGCTCTGTAGGCTCTGCTAGGTGTTACTAGGAGCTTCTCAGGGATAGAATCTGGGCACGGTCTGACTGGTGGCAGTGGAGCGAAGCTGGATGTCAGGCCGTAGAGAAATTCACTGGACCTTTCACATAACGAATGGACTGAGGGTGTGTTGTTGTCTAACATCTGGTACCACCACTCACGTGATTCAGTCGCACCACTCACACTTTTGATTTCTATCCACCAGCGGGAGATGTTAGTCTCCTTTAGGGCAGAAACTTTGTTATGGTAGTATTTTTCTTTGCATGCTTTGCATTCCCTCTGTACTCGGTTTCTTATTTCTCTGTACTGATCAGAGTCCTTGCCATGCATAGATAGTTTTATCTGTCTCCGTGATATCAGTTTTATAAGTTTCCTAGAAACCAATGGTTTGTTCTTGGAGCATACCGTAACTTTCTGCAGCGGTAGGAAAGTATCTACTGCGCTTGACATGATATTGTAAAATGTCTCGAATTTGTCTTTCGCCCGGGATAAGTTCAAAGCACAGTTCCATTCAAATGTAGTCATCCACCTTCCAAATGCGTTCAGGCTGCTCGCCCTCAGATCCCGTCGCCATATGGATTTCTTGACAGCTTTAGGGAAGATAAGAGTCTTATTAGGCGTAATGAGGATGGCGAAATGGTCGCTACGGCCAATTTTGGGGAGTTGAGTTGGTAGCTTGAAGAACTTGGGTTTGTTCATAAGAAACCAATCCAAAACGCCCGTGTCTCGGGTCAGCACATTGACTAACTGGGTCAGACCAGTTTTGCATTTGCCATATTGTTCCTTTGGTAGGCTGGTAGGGTTGAAATCGCCAAAGACAGCGATAAGGTCATCCGAATGTTTTCTAGGAAAGAATTCCTAGCTCCACTAGACTCTGGTTCAATTCACTGTTGGAAGATGGAGGGTGGTAAATAACGCCAACTAGTATACTAGATATGCATCTAAGCAGTCGAAAAGGCCTAACCACGTCACTATCCATAGCGATTCAATTTGCGGATCTTCAAATTCCCACATGCGTTTGCAGGGGAAATGATAGTCGATAAAGGCACAGACACCGCCACATTGGCGTTCGGTCCTATCATTCCTGAAGTATACAACTACAAGGTTTGCCAGCTGGATAACAGAATCTGGAATGGACTCATTCAACCACGTTTCAGTAAGACATAATTCCAGGTGTAAAAATATTGCGCACTGCGTACAACTCGTCTAATTTCGGAACCAGTGATCTTACATTGGCCACAACAGTTACGGGCACGTTGGGCCGGCTGTCTTGAGCCATGTCAGTCTCCTGAGTAGGCATCTGTGCACTTGGCAGGGGAGCACTTATCATTTCAAGCGGACCCGCATCCGCAGGTCTGTTCCTAGGATGGCTATACTTGACTCGTTTCTTCCGTTTCGAAAGAAAGAGTTTCAGGATGCCAAGATCATCTAATTTCTGCCATAAGTCTGCTGATAACCGCTGTTTCGGCTGGGAGTTCCTGATGGCTTTGAGTTTTTGGCTGTTATATGTGTACGCGGTAAGACAGATAGCAGTTTCAGGCAAGTCAGGCAATCCAATATGGCAGTGTTGCTCGATGATACTTTGACTGAAATAACTTCCAAAATGTGATCAATCAGCCAGGTAGGGCAGATAAGAGTGTGTCGCTATCAGCACCGGGGGGTTTGTACGTGGATTTCAGCAACATTCACGCCAAAACAAAACGGGCACAACGCAACAAATCTACAAAAATACACAGAACCACAAAAAAGCGTGGCAGCCATTACTGACGCTGCTGACCAAGTGAAATATAATGGAATCTTAACCCTATCTGGACTGGGGGGGGGGGAGGGGGTGGAACCCACCCCCCAATAGGTTTTTTTATGCATAACTTTTAAAATGCATTGTAGTTGCAGGCTGAAATTTCACGACTTTTCCTAGAATTTTATGTGGAATCGTTTGATGTATGCTTCATTGCCATATATGAAACTCCATTGCCATGGTAACCAAGATTTCCGAGGTTTCGCAAGATAAACTTAAACTCTATGAACTGCTTTTTTCGAAATCAGAGGCTTTACATATATTTTTGAACTGTCTTATTGCAAGGTTGTAACTTCTGAAACGAGAATAAAACCTATTTTGTTCTTTTCATTGAGAATTAGCCTTGTAAGCCCAGAAATACAAAAATACTAGTAAAACATTGCATTCATCACGTCATTATGACGTCATAAGCAATTCGGTTATTATTACATCAAATTTAACTAGAAATTGTAATAAGCAACAATGGTGCAAAGTTTCATTGCAACATGATGAATCATAAAAATAGTTAAGGAGGGAGAGGGGGAGGGGGGGTGAGTTCCACCCCACTTCCCCCCAGGCTGTGTGAGGTCATAAAAGCCCAGGCCAGATAGGGTTAAGTGACAAGATAAACATACGTGTTTCTGCTAATTAATACATTTTGATTATGTGCACGTGCTTGTTTCTTTACATTTTACAAGCGCTAAAAGCTTTTTGACAGCGGGATGACTTGAATAAACAAAAAAGTGTTTCTGTCTCCGTTTAGCCGAGATTCGGAACCTTTAAAGTTTCGTCCAACCTGTCGATTATTCGGCCGAAAAATGGAGGTCGCATTTGGCCGAGTAACCCGATGACAGAATTGTGACAGGTTTAACCTTAAATAAACAGCTTCAGCCGCAAGTGCGACCTAGGTCTTAGTCGCTTGTTTGGAGCTTAAACTCGCTTTATTGAACCTCTTGTAGCCTTCTAAACGAAGAACGTCATCTGTTTTAATGAAACGAGTCCTTTTAAGCTCTTTCGATTGTATGATTCAGGCAGAAACGCCGGGACGATTTTGGTTTCCACTAGGTCGCACGAGCGCATGGTGAGACAGTTTTGTTACGAAAGTTGTAGTCCCCGAAGAAAGGAAAGAGAACTTTAAAGTGTCTCGATCTTCAAGTTTAGCTACATGTACGTCCACATTTGAGTGAAAATCTACCCACAACGAATGTATTTAGCGTTTTCTAGCGTTTTAGTGTGGACTGTCAAAATCCCTGCGAAAACTCTAGTGTGTGCGAGAAGAATCGATGCGTTTTCGATCAGACAAAAACGGAGCCTTTCGAAAACGTATTAGCGTGGATGATGCCTAACAGTGCCACCAACTAGAAAATAAATCAAGGACAGTTCAATAAAGGTTTCTAGTGGATAACCGAAGAACATAAGGAACGCAAAACATGAAAACATGAAAACATTATTCCTTGGGGTTTTTTTTTTTAATAAAACTAAAAAAAAAAGGTTTTACTGGGCTTAGGAGAAGGGCGGAAAACAAGTAAAAGACTTGAATTTTGTTTTTCTGTTTTTGTTTAAGTTTTAAATTTTACATGTTTTTGTTTGGGTGGGAGGTGAATTGGGGTGATAATCACCGCAAGGCAGCAAGCACGGTCATTCTTTACGATCAAACGAAAGTTCACTTTTACTTCCCTCAAAAGGCAGTGCTACTGTGCCTAAACTATGGAGTACGTTCCCTGTAGATTTGTGCAACACAATACCATTAATAACTTTGAAATCTTGCCTGAAACCCACCTTTTTGAATTAGCTTTTGATAGTTAGGGTTTTGGAATTAGTTTTTAGTTAAGACTAGTTCTAATAATTAAGATTTTTTGAAATATCTTTTAAAGTGTCGAGATTTCAAATTAGTTATTACTCTTTAGGACATTTTTCATTGGTTTCTGTTTCAACTTTTTAAAAAAAAATTAGGTATCTTTGTTGGCGCTTCAATCGTTTTAATTACTTACTGTATATATGTATATATAGTAAATAATTAACATATATATGTTTATAGCGCAGTCAAAAGGATCCAAGGATCCACAGTCCGCGACGTCGAGTATTTGAGTATGAGGAATATCATGGAGACGAAGTGGGACAACTGATGACTGCCATTCGGTCTTCTTCAGCTAAAGTTCTAAGGATGAAAAGTTTTTATCGGGAAAAAAGTCCAAGCCTGCTTGGTACTTGTTTTTAAAGACCAATTCTAATTTTTTCATTCTTAAAATGATTCCTGTTTTGACACAGCGATAGAATTTGTTGCTGCAATTCACTGTTTTTATTAGCTAAAGCAGCTGTCGATCATGTCTTGTAGGCTAATTACTATAGCGTGTGCAAATGACCTTGCTTTTGTTTTCAACAGATAACTATTTTAGTACGGCAAGCTACTAAGTGAAAATTGGTCAAATACATTTGAGAACTTTGTATATAACACAGGCAGGAAGAAGAGATAACATGTTGTTTCTGATAATCTGTGTCGTTGACGATGTTCCAAAATGACAAAAACAAAGATCAATGGGAATTGTGTATCACGCATTATAAGTTTGACCTTTATTTTTTAAAACCATTTAATTTGTAAACTTTAAACGAACTTTTCTGAACCGTTTTAGTTATTATGATGTAAAGAAAATGAGTCACCATGCTCTAGACCTTAATGAAGTGATCAATTTTAAGTAATTTAAATAAAATGATGACGCCGGTATTGATCAATGAATTTGTAATCATTGACTGCCTCTAACCAAAACAACGTCTCACCCACAAAACAGTATTACTAATAATCTCAAAATTGTGAAAATGATGAAAATCAGCTGTATTACAGAAACGTGTGGTATCGAAAGACGGGAAAGGTTTTGGAATTGATGTCGGCTGAGCTATGAGAGAAACCTTATGAATCAAGAATGCAAATAATTTTTAGACTAAACAATCAAAATCATGACTTCTATATGGATTTACATTCAATTGTTTTTCAAAAACACTTTATAAATAATTTCGTATTTAAAATGAATTATAACGCGGCGTAGCTTCTCCAAATAATGTTTAAAGCATAACAGCGTGCGATAAATTACAACGTCCTGGGTATCATAAGATATACAATTGAAATGGTTCGATGTTATATCGAGATCTCCAATAACAGAGATGCTCCTATAAATTCGATCAAAGTCAAAACTAAAAACCAAAACTGCCCCAAATATGGCGGACTGAAGTCATTTATTTTCGAGGAAAAGTATATTTAGTTATTTTGGATTCCAAACCTTTTGGTCGTTGTTCGATCAGCGCGATTCACTTTTGACATTTGCAAGTACATTTGCAGAGGCTCTTTGTTACTATTTACTTAATATTTTGCCAATAATTGTCTGTCCATTCCTCGTTCTGAATGCTGTTACCTTTGTCGCAATCGTGTTGATCAATTGGAGCTAGCGCAAGAGAGGAAATTACCTTTGAGCGCATGGCGTGCGAAAAATTGGTAAATCATTTATTTTGATTATTCACCCAACTAAGGCAGAATTTCCTATGTTTTTGTATAATTCTGAGCTCTAAATTTTTTGCCACTGAATAAACATTGCCTTAAGCTGAACTTCAAAATTGAATGAGGCGAGTGACGCTTTTTTTAGTATTTCCTCAATTTGCATAATCTCGAATAATGTAATATCTGCTCGCTCTAAAGAAAAAAGGTAAAATGGATTTTCTGAGAAAATAGTAGTCTTTCAAAACTCAACGTAAAAATAGTGAAACAATCTATTAAAAGAAATACTTTACATGTAACTTTAAGCAGTTTTTTGCTTCCATATTAGCATTGGTTTTAGGTAAAGTGTCTGTCAATTTTCTTTATTGCAGAAATCTTCTATCACGTTGTTGTTGCATGCACCAAATTTAATTGCCGCCCGGAAACGTATTAGTCTCGGCGATGTGAATAACATTGATGAAAATAAAAACTTTCGGAATTTGTTTTATCCCTATAAAAGACTGAACACGCACTAGACTACATTATCCAATAGTATATAGGGCTTTTTACTGACATATTAAGAGCTATTGAAATGTCAGTATTGTTTTCTCGAACCGATGCTTACATTACTAAGAATAAAAATCGAATTTTTGTTCTCCTAGGTTAAAACAAGAAACACTTTCCGTTAAGGAACAATATTTTGCGTAGCAAACAGCCACAACAAACTTAGTATTGAAATAATTCTAGTGAAATATGTAACTATTGACATCGAGAAATTTGAATAATTCTTGAAATTGGGACAAAATAATGTCATCCGAATGTTTTAATGTTAACACTTCTTTTAAATGAGTTAACGAACCTGCTTTTTGCGTGCCAACTTATGAAAACTGGGGATATGTTTAGGAAGTAACTGATTCGAGTCAAATCAGAATGTAATAGAAAACAAAGACATATTTCTGAGAGTATTGACAGTATCTGCCCAAACATGCGAACAAAGTAACGTTTAGTTCAAGTAGATCCTTGCGCAAGAAAAAAATTGTTATGCAAGAACACCTTGATTCACATTTATTCAAAAAAATCGCTTTTCGATATCTGCGTTGTTTATTCTATACAACTTAAAACGTTTACCTTTTCTTTTCTCGTCATTCTGTGTACTACTGCAGTTTTAAAACGGTCTTGCCATCTCAGAACAGTGTGCGTGTATTTTCCACTGTCGGGAAATGTTACTGCTACCGCTATTAAAATAGATGTACTCACAAGTGTAGCCAGACTTGGAAGTCTAGATCCCGATGTCCTCGGTTTCAGAAGGTCTAGCGAAACACTCTCACCGCCGCTGCTTCGACGTCGCTGGGTTCGTTGCGAGTTCAAAGCGTTTTCACTTCCTCCAGGGGAAAGAAGTCCATTTGATGCCATATTACGTTAATTTTACAAGGTCTCCAGTTTCTGTGGTAATAAATTTGAAAGAGGATATCATGCATATGGTTACAGTTGAATCAGTTGAATACTATGAATCTAAACATTGTTCCTCGCATACAATCTATTGTCGTTATGCGATCTTTTAACCACGTTTAGAAATAGCAGCGAATGACAAATGACGAAGGGTATTGTGAGGTCGGCTTCAAATAAGCAAATCTTGTAACACTTTTTATGCAAATTCGTTTTATACAAATGTACATCCTGGAACGATAGTAGTGCGCTAAATATCTAGTCGAATATAATAAAAACTCAAGAGGACATCTGCTAGAATATTTTGAGAGGCGTTGTTTTGCATCAAAGCCATAATGAATTATTATCTTTGTGATAAGACTTTTGTTGTTGTAAAAATGAAAGAAAAGAAATTCGACAGCTGACTTTTATTCGCTTACGGGTTTAAGTCATTACGTTAAAACTGTCTCGTAGCGTGTGACAAATAGCACTGGCCCGGCTATCTTACATATCCTCTGCACATGACCAATGTCTTGTCAAACCTAGGATTCGATCAACAGTTGGAAACCACATCATTTGGCATCATGCTATTACCATTAGCGCTTTGATCGAAATATTTCTGCCAGATCCCCCAAATGAAGCAAAAGGAATCCCTAAGAGTTATTAAAAAAACCGTTGGCCTTCCGCCTCGACAAACCGTTTCTGAATAAAAACTAATTTTAATAATTTATTAATAATTAATAATTAATGATTAATAATTAATAATTAATAGGGACTTTAGAATTTTGCTGTTTATAAATCAAGACCTCGTTGGTTATAAAATAAAACAAATGGAAAGGAAAAATGTGAACGTTTCTCAATTTGAATAAACTGGCATTCGAACAAACCCGCAGCCGTGACTTCGTGACTTTTGTGTTGTCGCACGTGTTACTCTATAATTATAATTATACTGGCTCGAAAAATTAATGCGCTTCTGACAGTCTCAGAATTTTAATGCCCGATGATTTAAAATACTCTTACAACGAAGGTTGATTTAATTCGGAGCATGATGTTTTAAAGTTACTACCTTCTGTTTTCTTCTCCTGAAAACAAAGTTCGAACAAGAGCTTATCGCAGGGAATACTCAAATCTTACTATCTGTGTTATGACTAATAAAACAAAATATACGCTTTTTATTTTTTTATAAAAAGTCAATCATTATGACGAAATGGAACTTTTCATTTTCAAAACGTATAAAAGTTGTTTTTGAACTTAATAGCACAAGTCATGCAAATTACAAATAAATAGTTTTTCCTTTCTCTTGGTTTCATTGTTGCATGAGACAGAGAGATTCATGTAATCAAACTTGGTTAATATAAGATACATTAAATCAAGTTGTGACGTGAATGGCGGTTAATAGCTGCCCTTAAGTTCGTTTTTTGTATGCAAATTTTCAAAAGCCAGTATTTCTCACCAGCTTTAAAAAAACTCATATTTATCTCACTTCAGTACCGGAAAGAAGTTTGTCGGGATCCCTTGACTTAAAAAATCCTCCCATTTGGCGAATAGAATCTATATATAAACTGTATATTTAACAATTATCCCATGAAGTGGAGGTGGCTAGCGGTGGATATTGTGGTAAAAGTGGTGCAGTTACAGGATGATGAAAGCAACTCGACTATGGATGATGTTGTATGTAGTTTGTGTTGTGAGATACTACGAAATAGAGATAGAGATTGACTGACAG
>JANRMR010027785.1:0-14258 GCA_025434825.1 Bergia sp. 'catenularis' | reverse complement strand
AGATATACTGACTGCGTCATGAGATATGACAGAAAATAGTTAACAATTATCCCATGAAGTGGAGGTGGCTAGCGGTGAATATTGTGGTAAAACTGGTGGAGTACAGGATGATGAAAGCACAAAATCCCAACTCGACTATGGATGATGTTGTATGTAGTTTGTGTTGTGAGATACTACGAAATAGAGATAGAGATTGACTGACAGTGAGAAAGGGGATAAACTTACTGTCTTATGAGATACGACCAGTCTAGAATAGAGAAGGAGATATACTGACTGCGTCATGAGATATGACAGAAAATAGTTAACAATTATCCTCCGAAGTGGAGGTGTCTAGTGGTAAATATCCACCGCAAGTCACCTCCACTTCGGGGAATAATTGTTTTAGTATTAACCAAACAGTGGTTAGCACTTTTAAAAAATAATTTGTATCCATTTTTTGCAGTAAAAAAGTGAGCGAAAAAAAAAAAGCCTTAGTCTTACGCACGTCCATCTCACGCGCGACATTGTTTCAGGCATGAGTGACCGAAGTGAATAGCACAGGATATTCGGTATTTGGTGAACAAATCAGAGCGCGTGAAGTGTGCTATTCACCTGTTTGGCTAATACTGTAGATGTTTATATACATTTATATATTGCAACAATTGTCTCGATTCAATGAAAGAAGTTCTGCAACACCATTTCGTGCTGGTTCTTGTTAAAACTTCCTTCCTTTCGCCTCTGACAATTTCAAAGTATTACTGAAAAGCAAAGTAACAAACAGTCAGCAGATATTTTTTCCGATTATATTGTTACGTTTTCGCTGTTCCAATACTATTAAGTGGGTATGCTTTTGTCGTTTTGACTTTGAGACAAGATTTTGCTGCACAACTCCAAGATATCAGAGAATTAGGTTGGTTGTGCAATTTAAATTTTATACGTTATAAGGCTTGGGATAAACTAAAAATGTTATGTAATTGATTCCAGTACTCAGAAATCACATATTTGTCGATCTCTGAGCGAATTGAGACAACACATCTTGATTTAATGTAATCAAGTCATTTGTTTACCTATAAACTGTACACATTACGATAGTTACTACCGCGGTCTGGGAATCACTGTGGAAGAAACATTGATAAGAATCGTGGAAATCTGTTTGATTGACAATCTATTTCAAACAGAACTAAATGTGGAGTGCAAATATTTTTACCATTGCTTGTATTGTAACCACAAATCACCTGTGCAAGGTGCAGTAAAAACGAAGTTCTTTTCTCATAGAAAGTGTTTCTAACTGCACGTTTTCCTTTCCACTTTTAGAATAAATTTGTCTCTCCTTGAAAAATAAATAGCGTGCTTCTGTAAGCACTGTAGCTACCAATTGCTGCATTATTTTTTAAAAAATAAAAACGTTTGGTATTTGAAGGCATTATATGACAAGATGAGCCAGAAAAGTATAATCATGACGAAAAAAATCCAAAATATGACTATACTAACTTACTGACCATAATTCAGATCAGAACACGGGCGGTGGGAAGCTTTGGTTACGAGTATCAGATGTTTTAAAACATGAAATAAAATAATTCTAACATTTGTTGGTGTGTGTTGATTTGTGTTCACAAAGTCCTATTTCTCATATAAACCTTGTCTGCAAGTCGCGATCGGGTCAGTTCTGGATTTGTTTTGCAGTGAACTTTCCCTCACTGTTCGATCGAGCAGCCATTTTCTCTTTATATTCAAGTTGTAAACCTAGCCCCAGGCCGCGTGAAAGAGGTTCATTCCCACACAGCCTATTTTAATGTTTACGTCATACCAGACTTTTAACGGGGAAAAAATAACTGGGTAGGATATAGTGAGACATAAGTAGGCGTTGTCCCTAGGCCTGCCTTGGCCAATCAGATTTGCCTATTTACAACACGTGACATTTTCCAGTGGATCAATCACGTGTACGGACGAAACTTCACCGGCCTCATTTCCAGATTACTTGTTTTTGTTCTGAAGCCAGGCAGCATTCTTCATTTGGAGGGCGAAAACAGACGAAGCCAGGCGGGATTCTTCATTTGGAGGGCGAAAACAGACGAAGCCAGGTAGGTTTCCTTATATGAAATAGCACCTTGCACACGGTAGATCGCAACTTATATCTTACCCTGTTATTTTTTTTCCTTCCACTAAATTTTTATTATTATTATTATTATTATTATTATTATCACTCATTATTATTGTTATTAATAATTTTATAATAAGAATAATTAGTTTTTAATTTTTTTCTTTTTTCGATAAATTTTCACTTTTAACACTAGGTATATATGTAATAAACCCTCTGTAAAAAATATTCTGTTAAATGATTTTAAACAAATGATGCTTATCTCTTTTAAAATAGTTACAAACTAATGTAAATAGGTTTTAACAGTTTAAGGATTTTCAATAAAATTCTTTATTATATAAAAATAACAATAGTAATGATAGTTACAATAATATTAATAATAATAATAATAATAATAAGCTACGCATGGTGTGGATTGTACATTATAATACCACACATATATTACTATCTTTGAGTCGTTTTTCACTGTTTTAGAACCGCTTTTAAACCATTTCGGGCCAAGTAAACATGCTACCTTTTAAAGTATAAACACAGCTGCTATATTTTAGCTTTTTGACCGTGCAACTCAGTTTAATATAAGTAAAATGTTAGCAATTGTTACTCTTTAAGGCATTCCTTTTGACCGTGCAACTCAGTTTAATATAAGTAAAATGTTAGTTATTGTTATTCTTTAAGGCATCCTTTTGCTTTCGACTGTTTTAACCATTTTACCTTTTAAATCTTATTCGTAATAATCACGAGTTTTTATCTTTTTTTGTATAACAAGTATAAAAATCTTCATTTTTAAAACAAGTTTTATATAAAGCGCTATATGAATGTTAATGATAGTGCTATAAAATTTGTCATAATTATCGTTATCGTTATTGTTATTATTGTTATTATCATTTCTGTTGTTACATCATATCTTAAAATATGGCTAAAATTTTTTTGATGTTATAAATTGAAAACAAACATTTTCGGTCTAGCTACTTGACCATCGGGTGATTATGATGATCATGATGGTCAAGTAGACCGAAAACGGTTGTTTTCAATTTATAACATTAAAAAACTTTTAGCTATATTTTAAGATATTTTATGATAGAGAATTCACTTTTAAATTTTCTTGTTGTTGTTGTTGGTGTTGTTGTTCTTACTGTTGCATATTGTGATGTTTTGTTTTACTCTCTATATATTAAATGTTAAACGCTTGGGTTAGGAGTGCTAATTATGCAAGGACTCGCCAACTATTGTGAACATTACACCTGCTTCTGGCGCATGTGCATTGCAAATATACAAAATAGTGATAATAAAACAAGTAAGAAGAAAAAACTACGAAAAGAAAACGGCGCTTTGCTTTGACTGCTTTTTGTCGTTTTCTAAAAATTTTATGTACATGTCAAAACAGAGAGAGAAAAAAGCACGAATGTTACATAATTGTACTGACAGGACGCTGAGTGGCTTGTCAGCTCTCCGAGCTCAACGAGTGTTCTTTGTAAGTTTCCAACTGTTTCAACAGAAACACAGAGACAAACAGACTCCATTTCTTCTGTAAAATGACTGTGTTTTTTAGTTCACACTTAGGGCAAGGTTATATAAGACCGAAGTTGGTCACATCAACCTTGATTGGCAAGCATTTGATACTTTACTGAAGTACTTTATTTCATATTATTAAAAATATTTCGTTTCAAAGCATTGTCGAATAAAAATGTTTAATGAGTATAGGCTAGTCCTTTTCTTTACAGTTTGCCTCGTTATCATAAATTAACAGACACTCAACTCCAAGCTTCGAATGAACCGAAAGATTACTTGTGGCAGCTTTCGAATTTAAATGTTGAAGGGCCTCCCAGAAATTTAATATTATTTAGAAATTTCCAATAATATAAAATCTATATGGTCCGGTGGCACGTTTTTCAATCCCTTGTGTCAGGTTTGCCGTTTTGTATTCAAGCTTTTAATTTTGTTTCAACGTTTCAGTAGATTTTTCAAGTAAAGTTAAAGTCCTATCATCAAGTTTAAAATAATGTCTCATTGTGCAAAATATCGTCGGATCTAGTGCTCTAGAAAACTATCACAAACTTAGAATTAATTGATACTCGGACAACAAAAACAAACAAACAACTTTTATTCTCACCAGTTACTTGCATGCATGATGTTTTTGAAGTATTGCTTGCATAAAGGACGTTCGCTGATTAACTGTATATATACATTCTAGTTGCATCTCCACGAAGCGTTGTATTTTTCGCATCAAAATTTGCCAATAAACTAAATACAGATTTGAAAACTATATCAGTATATGTTTGTTTCATAATAACACCAAAACAATCTTCAGAAATTGGAGGGTCCAACTAGTCTTTAGTCATAGTAGTGGCTATTAGCTATTTGGTCCCCAATTATAATGTCCAGATCTTGAGTGAGTAAGGACTTAAAGCTCTCTATTGATGAGGCGTTCCCTATATAATGGGGCAGATGGTTTTATTTCGGTATTGTGCGAGGAAAAAAAGATGATCTTTAACAGTTCTTCCTCGCATGAATGTTCCTAAAGCAGTGTTCCCCTACAGATTGCTTGGTGGTACATGTGCTTCTTACTAATTTACGGGTTTCAACATCCACAAGTCCGTGCACAATCTTGAACATAAGGTCAAGTGGCTGATGGCCCTACGTGCTTCAAGAATCTGCGCTGGAGTTTTTCTAGCGCAACGATATCCTTTTCATGTGGGTACCATACACAGGGCTGTAGCCAGCTATTTGCAGATGAAGCAAATGTTTCCCCTAAAATTTGTGATCCTTGTTGATATTACAGAGTTTTAAAAGCATTTGAAAAAACTGAAGAAGAATCGCTGTCAGTTTTTGCCTCCTCTAAATTTGAGGTCTGGTTACGGCCCTGCATACAGAACTGCAATAGTCCAATTGAGGTCTTACAAGTGCTTTGTATGCAATTTTTTGGTCTTGGAACTGCAGTGACTAAAGTGTCGGCGAAGGGTCTTGTTGGCCTTCACCGTGACAGAGTTGACTTGGACACTACAGTTTAGGTTTGCACTTTTGAGCTCGTGTAATGACTAGAGGTACACCCACTATGTCGTATGATGTCAGCCATGAGTTCATGTTACGTGACATGTGCAACACAAAGCACTTCGATCTTTTAAATGTCATTTTCCCTGTGCTTTCCCAGTTGCAGAGAGAGGAAATATCTCCCTGCAGTTGAACACAATCACTCACACTCTTAATCTCCCTGTATACGAAACAATCGCCTGCAAATAAACGCGTAGAAGAATCGATGTTGTTGTCAACGTCATTAATATATGTCAAGAAAAGGAGTAAACCAAGAACGGTATCTGTGGTACTCTTGAGATGACGAGCACTTCATCAGATTCAGTGCCTTCAAGTACCTCTTGTTGCCGAGACTGTTGAGTTAGAAAGCACTGGATCCAACCTAGGAGATGGTGTCTGATCCCGATCTGTTGTAGCTTTAGCAAGAGTCTTTGATAGGGAACCTTGTCAAAAGCCTTTCAGAAATCTAGGATGATGATATCAATTCGTTCTCGGTTATCGAGTGCGCTGGCAAGATCTTTAATACGTTGAGCCAATTGTATTTCACGTCCTCTAGATCTGCGTTTAAAGCCATGTTGGATATCATTCAAGAAATCATAGTAATCATATGTGCGAAAATATGTCGGTTCACAATATGTTAAAGAATTTTACAAGGTATTGTGAATGTGAAAGACCTAACCCCAGTTGACAAACGTTCTAATATTGTCTATGGAATCAGGTGTGGTACGCGAGGGTGTCACGAGACCTATGCTGGAGAAACAAAGCAAGCCGTACGGGTACGCATGCAGCAGCACAAGAAACCAACTAACAACGAAAATCAACAATATGCTGTCTACATTCATCTCAAGGACAGTGGCCATACGTTCAATTTTGTTGACGTCACCATACTGGACAAAGAGGAGGACTGGATGCGGAGGGGTGTGAGAGGGGCTGTGTGGGAAAGGGTGGAGGCACCATCCCTAAACAGAGAGGGGGGCCTTAGTTTTAATCTTTCCCATGAGTGGGATCGTGTGCTGCGTGGGCTGCCTCGCCGCCTGTCACGTGACAATCAGCTGTCACGTAACTAACTTTCATCCCGATGAAGACCGTATAGGTTGCGGTCGAAACATCGATTCAAGCAAAAACGTTTTTCCAGTATTTGATTCAATCTCTGTATAAATTTACAAGGTATTGATCTTAGAGATACGGGTCTGTAATTGGCAGAGGAAGACCTGTCATCCATCTTCAAAATAAGGGCAATATTTTCAGTTCGCCAGTCACGAGGTATAGGTATCTTGTATTAATAGAGGCTTGGAAAACTTTCTGCAGTATAGGAGCAATGCTACCTGTGCATTGCTTAAGCACGCGAGCATGGATACCATCAGGATCGGGCGGGCCTTATGTTCTCTGAGGCCTGTCAAAATCTTGCAGACTCCTGTCTCTCTGATGATCACCAAAGGTGGTAGACTCAGAGTGTCTGAATTACCAAGAAATGACAATGGTTGAGTATCCTCGTCAAAGAAGACAGATTGGAATTGGTGATTCAGTGCATCAGCCTTTATATGAAGTGACCAGCTTGCCTGATTTAGTAGTTAAAGATGAGATACCAAAAGAGCCTGGCTTTAAAGATTTCTCGTGGTTCTGAAATGGTTTGGAGTTACTCGATTCCAATGAGGCACCAACAGTTCCTGACACATACTCCCGGTAATTTATTCCTGATGCGTTTATCAAGAGCTCGCCTGTGTTTCCGAAAAGTGGCCCAGTCAGCATCAGTGTTCGACTTCCGTGCTTTCTGAAATAGCTAAAGTTTTTTTGCTCAAGGCATGCCTAATCCCAGTATCTATCCAGGGTTGAGAGTTTTTATAACTGATTGATAGTTCTAGATAGAATATTTTTCTCCATAGACTCTAAAAGTGTTGTCCGAAACGAGTTACATATAGAGTCAACATCTTGAGGCTGGAGAGAAAGTGACAGTGTTGTAGGCTTCCAATGAAGGGTTTTAATATTATCAGAGATGGCTTCACAATTTGCTCTCTTCCACAGAAACACTTTCCGAGGGCGGGTTTATACTCTTAGGGCTTTAGCACAGGATTTCAACATAGTCGTGGTCATTGATACCAGGGCTGACATTCACGTGCTGCATCAGTGAATCATTAGTCGTAGAGAATAGGTCCAATATTATCTACCTTTTGTGGGCTTGTCCACTAGCTGTTGGAGCCCATAATCAAGCAGTATATCTATCGCTGCTTTACTTTGAGCAAGGTATCCACCACCAGGTTTGAATCGAGTCCAATCAGTGTCTGGTAAGATGAAATTCCCAAGCAGCCATACATTGTTTTCAAGGGATACTTGCAGTTTTCCAACAAAGACTTCATCAGACGTTGGTGGTCTAAAAAAGGTTCCGACTAAGGACAGGGCTAGTGCCATACACTAAGAGCTGAATCCAAAACAGTTTACAGTCGTTTTCTGATAGATCTTGCCCGTGTGTTGCCGCAAGATCCAGTTTTGTGGCAATAAAAACACCTCCAAGCGTGTCAGATGGTATATCCCTTCTGAAAACCTGATATTACTGGGGAAACACTTCACCAGATTTATGAGAAAACGTGAGCCAAGTTTCGCAAATGCTGGTTAAAGATGAACACCTTTGACACCTGAGAAGGCTTTGAGCCCACTCAAAATGTCTGTAATTTTATTAAAACTTACTGTAGAACGTAGAAATAACGGATCCAGTTTATATAAAGTAACCGGCGTAGATCTTTTAACTGACAGAGTTTGGATTATGGAAACAGATTAATGAGTCTGAGTACAACGAAAGCCATTTGTAAAGCTTGGTGAATAGAAACTGATGGAAGCCATCTTACGTACAAACGCTGATTGGCTAAGACACATTTCAACAACACAATCATAAAATTCTAAATAAGGACATATTTATTATATATCTTGCTTTTAATATTTGGCCTGTCCTAAACATTTTTTTTTGTGAGAGGCACTTTTTGGAGCTCGACTTGTAGCAAGTCTACTAAATCCGCCAATCTGTTCACCTTCATAGTCGATTCGAACATAGTCAGGAAAAGCAAATCAGTTCTACATAGCAAAAAACTAATATAATGTTGAACAAGAGGGCAGGTTGATAATGTGCTTGAAACTGTATCAATGTGCGTTAGTTTTCTTAAAAAGGAAGCTCGTAGAAATTTTTGAATGCTTGAATTTTAGTCACTCCATGCCCTCCCCTCCCCCACCTCCCCACCTCCCCACCCCCCATTCAAACAATTTAAGTCAAAAACAAAGAAACGTTTATTTTATTTAAATATATTTTAGAATATATATTTAAATACGGTTCGTTTCTTGCAACTAGTGTCCCCCGAAGAAGAACTAAAGATTCAGTTCGAAAATTTGGGAAACCTCTTTTAATAAACGTTTTGCAATTATTTCATCATTTTAGGACGTTTTTACTGAAATATTTTTATCTAGATCAGCTCAAACTTTTATTTTTGAAAAACTACTGCAAGTTAAGCTCAGGCTGCACCCCACAGAAGTAAAATGTTTGAATTTGAAGTGCCTAAAGCTGTTTTTATATCAAAACCACATTGGCCGATTATATTATTAAAAACACAATTTGGAACCAACACAAAATAAATCAATATGCTATATCATCTTATCAGCATGCATCTGCCGGCCGCCTGATGAGATGTCAAACTAAATCCTGAACAGTGAATTTTCTGTTGTGACTTGCGTTGCAACTAGAATCTTACAGAAATATAATACAATGTATCAATACAAAAATTATTGCAAGCTCGGTGTCCATTTTTTTGCCGCGTCTCTCACAAAATATTCAAAATCCTGCATACTAGTGATAAACGTCTTTGTCAACGTAACTTTACTTTTTTTTCCAAATGAAAATAAGTCCAGCTTCAAGTTTCAAGTAAGCCGAGTGCACAGAATGAAGTACTATGTGGCAGTTAGAAATTACTAAAACTTTGAGTATGATATGCCGAATACTTTTTGACTAAGAAGTCTTTGAAAAGTTCAAAATTTACAGAGCTAGAATGTATAGTTGACTAACAAAAGTTCCACCCAGCTATATAAGTCTACAAATTTTGAAGCACTCATTTCTCAGAAACTCTTAAACAAATCGCATAAGGCATTCATATTTTCAGTGACAATGTAATCTGCCACCGTCTTCCGACTTGAAAGCTCTTTTCATTTGAAGTCTGTAGTTGGATTTTGGCATTTTTATATTGAGGCAAATTAAAAAAACATGATTCTCCTACAATAACTAGTGGTAGCTACATTTTACGCTGGAACGCTGCACTAAAGATCTACAGTAAAGAAAAAAGAAAAAAAGAAATTATATCGGATAAGTTTGCAAAATATGATAGAACTCGGCATCTTCGCGCTACTGATCACACAACTGTCCTTAGAGCATATATACACAGCTTGATTCACGTCAAAAATTATAAATAAGTGCTTTTTTAATATTTAATCTGAAGTCGTTAAGTGAAGTTAGTTGTTATATAAGTAGTCGTAAATCATCCAAATATATCTTATATTTTATTATAAGCAGAGAGCACGTCTGCTGCTCCTATATATTTATATGAATAAAAGACCTTTATCATTACATATTTATATTTCTGCCTTTTTATATGTAAAAAAGGTGCTTACGAGAAATTACCAGCAAGTATAAAAACTAGCATGTTTTCAAATTAGACATTAGAAACTTCTTAGTGGGGAGTCGCCGCTGGTGGAGATGAATTATAATGAAATCTGTAGGAAACTGCTCTTAATTAAAATGACAACTTTTTATCGCCAAGATTCTACTTCTAGAAAATGATTGATTCACCACTGGTAGTTATTTCGGTATTCTAATAGCGTTTTCTATTAAAGTAAAATATTGCCTCTTTGCCAAAAGGACTTACGGATTCCTATTGGATATTGAGCGTACTCGAAACTATATACCGAGACAAAACAACGGGACCACTACTGTAAACGAATAATGCAAAACATACCCCAGTGTTACTCGTACACCGGTTCCCCCTGGATGAAAGCCTCCTGTTTCTCTCACCGTCAACAGCAGATAAATAATTTCCAGTTACATTCCGCTGATTACATCTTAAGGTTCTTAAATGTTTTTAAAAATAGCTAAGTTCCAGTTTCATTATGTTGGTTACATGTGAAGGTTCTTATACATTTAAAACGAGTTACAACTTTACTGAAAAAATGCGATGTTAAGCGTTTAAAATGGTAAAAACCAGGGTTCAGTCTTTCAAAGAGTGAATAATTTATCCAGTGGATCAGCCATCCTGCCGATAGAATTGCTGTTCATTGGATAAATAGCGTTTGCACAAGGCCTGGATAGAGAATTACTATCAGTTGAATAAACCGTTCTGCCCATAAAATCGTTTTAGGAGAGCACACATTAACTTGCCCTTGCCCTTTGGGAAAACCATTTGACTGCTCAAAGTCATATTCACAGCGCGCAGCAACTCGTATGGAATTTCGCCAAATTGAAACTTAAAAGTTTTGTAAACTGCACATCAAAAGAGTACTCTTCTTTGGCTTTAAGCTCTCAGTTGCCCTTGTTCATCTTGTGTCTTGTCACTGGATATTTTACTAACTTGTTCGCATTGTGCCATTTTTATGTTTCACCTGCTTTGTGGCTTTCGTCATTTTCAATCGAGCCAACACGGCTCTGGAGCAACAATATGAAAATTGAAAAATGAAAATGAAATGAAACTTTTGCTCTAGTAAAAATGGAACCTTGTGAAATCTTAAGTTCCTTTCTGCGCTGCAATATTTTTGAAAACACAATTTATCTCCTATAATTATTTGTTTCTGGAACTTTACCTAACAACTAGTCAGTTCAATTATCCAGTAGATAAAAGGTATACCACCAACCTTGAGCTGAATAATTTTATCAGCTGGGTAGAGGCCGGGTAGTGCTATCCAACCTTTTTGCAGCAACAGAGCTGATGCAAGTGGATAAGTTTATGTGCTTAGATTGATTGTGGTTTATCCGCTGGATATGACTTATTCAGGATTTGAAAAACCGGACCCATGCCCGTAAACTCTTATATCGAATATTTCTATATGTATAGTTAATAGTGGAATTAATAGGCATTTTAGCTTAATTTGAATCAGTTGACCCCTTGCCATGCCTCTCTTACATTTGAATAATACCCTTCAAGTCATGCGAGTAACGTAGCTTTCACCGGCATAGAAAGACAAAGACACTGTCACTGAGACGCCAAACAAATCATTGAATCTTTGTTAACCGTCAGTGTTTACATTTCAGTGGCCAATCCTGGAGTCACAGAGAGAAAATTGATGAAATTTGCTGAACAAATGGTTCAAAGATGATAAAATCTCGAAAACTGACGCGAAAACTTGAGCGATTTCATTCATTTCTCGCCTTCTTCGTCATTTATCGCCGGAAAATGGGGTGACTGGAGCAATGAATTTAAATGAACATCGGCAGAATTGAAGAATAATGGCACAATTATCACACAAAGAAAATTCAAGCACGAAGTGCCAAATATGTTTTGGGGAACGACTTCTGAAAATATACAGATAATATATGATATGGCTGTATTAACTTCTATAAATTTTGAAGTTCTCCGTGACGCTTCAGTATATGACACTCAAATTTAAGTGAGAATATGATCTGTTATGTGACCTACAAAAAGTGACTGCTTCACTCTTGACGGTTGAAAATAAGGAAGATAGCGGAATTTTTACACTACGAAAACACTGAATGCAGTACAGACCTTAAAAGCTGCAGGACACCATCTGAGCAGAAGTAGCCAAAAGTCTTGTTTCAAGGTCAAATAATGGAATAAAGAATATATTAATAATAGATAACAACAGACAAAAGCTAATTTAGGCAGGTTGTGCACAGTTTTTAAATATGTAATTACACAATTATGTATAGTATAATATATTACAAAATGCAAAGTAAGAATGAGACTAGTCAGTGCCGCAGCCAGACAAAAAAACAAGACGACGCAAGAAATGCGAATGTCAGAGGTACAAAGTCACTTACCCCTTCCATCGCCCCTATGTACCCCCCTTCGCCACACATTAAAACTTGCATCTAAGACGTACAAACTATTTTCTTACATGATTGAGCCCCATATCACCGTTTCCAACGTATTTGTTTCGTGCAAGCATATATACCATTTCGTCTTTTTTCCGTGATACACTCGTCCGTAAAAAATTGATGCAACATAAAATTAACCACGTTGTCATGTAATACAAAAATATGTCTGCCTGCCCGTCGATATCAGTGCGCAAGGCTGGCGGAAATTACAAATACATTTCAGATATTTTCCCAAAACTGAAACAATAGGCAGAAAAATTAGGAAGAGGCAACTGCATACAATTAATGAGTTATATATTTCCAAAACTTTGAATAAGTAATTATTTATATAAGTTGTTAAAAGATATTGCAAAATGAACATCACTAAAATTGCTAAATAAAAATGCTGTTCAGTAGTATAAAGGAATAAGATATAATTTAAAAATTAAATTATAACTGCAAAACGTATTTGAAATAAGTTATGCACAACACTGCTTCTTTTTTGCGCACTTGCTATGACAACCAAGTTTCGACTGCATTTCGTAAACATTGAAGTTCTTTCATCAATAAACAGTACACCGATTGCAGACAGAAACTGAGAAAGGCGACAAACGGGCTTGAATAGAGCCTCTCAAACTTCACGTTGAGACGTTTAAATCTGGAACCTTCACTCTCTATCCTTAATGTTCCTTTTTAAAGAAATGTAGATAGGTCACCCTCTCCTTACCTCATTTGAATTATATCAGTGTTTCTTGTTTTCTTCAGCGAAGGTCATTACTTCTAAACTTTTCCTAAAAGATTCCGGCTCTTTGTTGTTAATTTTTTTTTGCACAAAATAAGCCGTCCGTTAATTATGTTGCTTCGCTTCGAATTTCGGGGTAAATAATATGCAAATAGCAGTTGTGTTTATGAAAATTTGCAGTTGCCATTTTATAAATGGGTAACTGACTAGTGACCTATTGTGTATTAATATTTCGTGTTCGGGATGAAACAATGTGATTCATGGTGGCGAGCAAGCGCGTTTAGAAATACGGTTTCAAAAACATGAAACATCAATGAGGTAATCTTTTCATACTATTAACGAAGTTAAATTTTATCATATTTTAAATTTTAAAGAAACCAAAAATATTTTTCTTGACCAAATCGTTATCATGGTTATTTTATTGGCTCGTTAGGTACATTTTATGTTCAAAAACTCCCCTTTTGTTTCAACAAAACCTAATTCTGAATGCTAAAAATTACAAAATTTTGCGATGCACTTTGCCCCCAAACTAGCTCTTTCTCTCTTTATGTGACCTTTTGAAAGGAGTGAATGTTTAAACGGGCAACTGAAATGGAAGGTCTGTAAATAGTGCACTATGGGGTCCGTTCTTACGTCAGTTCACTGTTTAAAAAAGAATAATCTTCGGCAGCCACATAAATTCATGCATTTTTGCAGGTTGAATGAATGGCCGACAGTAGACCGAGATGACCTCCAAAAATATGTTAGGGCATACACGTATACATATAAATACATAGACATAGACATAGACATACCCATACCCATACACATAGACATAGACATACACATACACATACGCACTTTATTTTAACAGTTGAAAAACCACATGTCACAGCCTTGCTACGGTATTTGTAACTATAATTACAATTTATTGATTACGGAAAAGATTGATCTTTTGTTGGACATAAGGACGATTCGACAATTAACAACAAATATACAAACTGTTATTCATGCAGGCCGGTCAATCAGCCTCTTGGCCCAATCTTAGTGATCTTTTATCGTTTCGTGAATCATATTTGCCTATTAGGTTATAAAATTGTAAAATCTTAGGACATTAAGAAATGTTTTAAAAGTCTTTCAAAAGTTTAAACAAAGTTTTCCATCTTTTGCATCATCTTCAGGTTCGATGCAGGACACAAGAAATTTAAACTAAATAGTAATTGAGGTGTGAAGAAAAGCCGTGAATAAAACAATAGAGCTGGCTTATTAAGTAACCCCTTTTCGTTTTGTAAGTCTAAGAAATCTAATCAGGAAATAGAACTTAAATTTGAACCTAAAACAATAGTTTCTAAGAATTATTTCAGAAATGTTTTAAGTTT
>JANRMR010027563.1:0-11212 GCA_025434825.1 Bergia sp. 'catenularis' | reverse complement strand
ACCTTGTTCTCTGACAAATAGAGACACCCTTGCGAGATGCGAAGTTCATTACCCATAAGGTTAATTGTATGCGCTTTCGTGGCTTGATGACCACGGAAAAGCGGTAGTCAGGTCGCACGCGAACAAATTGATCCCCATGAGCGGGTTATTAAAAGAAAACGACTGGCAGTCACACTGAGTGGTTTTAAACTCTAAAGCAGTAAGATTATATCTGGACAACGACAGTACAAAAGCCTTGCACGACTTCTATTTAAAAAACACAACAGCTTTTTATTCAAAAGCACGATTTCATTTACTCTCGATAAAGCAAAAGAGACACTGAACTGCAAACACTCCCTCGACTATTCTTGAGACTTCAACGCTGAAAACTTTTGTGCAAAAATGCTATTCCAACAAAAATAAAACTAATTAGACAAGGACCCTTTCTGTTAATCTTTCAAGAGCAAAATCGTTAAAGTAAATTGAACGTAATAGCTAATTTCATCACAAGAAGCTTTCTAAATATTGCATGCTCTTTTTTAGCTTACGTGATTATGATACGTCCGGACATCGGACAATCTATTGCAGGGAAAATAACGTCTTTAGGCTGGGAGTTCTGGCAAAAAGACAAATTACAACAAATCCCCAAGGCCTAGGTCGAAGCATAAAACGTTGTAAGTTTCTAAAAGAGCTTAAACTTTTGCTTCTCTTTATCGCCCACACGTACTGTTTATTTCTAACACCGTCCTAAGAACAAAAGCGACCCACGCTCCTAATCTAACTTTAGACTTTATTTAACACTGCAGTTTGACAACTATTGTCATTCCGATACGCTTGATGTTCAGACAAACCCCAAACAGCAAGTTACTGCACTACATCAATAATTTCGACAGAGGCTTCATATGGGAGCAGTTTACTCTGTTTTCTTGACTATTTTGCACGACCATGTGATGTGTGCTACTATAAATTGTGAAGGTGTTTTGCTGCTGTTTCCTTGGAAACACACGTAATATACAAAAGTGGCACGCGGCCAATTCTTTTTGTAACGATCAGCTTTCTTAAGCCATGGAATCTTCGTTACAAAAACTTAAAATGATAAAACTGAATATAATGATAAACTGAAAGTACGTGCTCCGTATGAAATCGAACCAGCAGGATGGAATTAACTAAGTGTTAACTAAGTGTTAAAAGGCTTTGACACATAAAAAAAACCCTTTTGTCTATTTAGGAAAATAACCGAGTAACATTTCTGGTAGCATTTGTTTATTAAATTTATTTGGTGAAACTCATTGGAAACCTCGACCAACTACAACAAATACATGTTATCACTTCTAATAAAAATTCAAATAAATTGTCAAATAATATTTGATTGCAAAACCCTCTGAAACAACTTCAAACAGTTAAACAAAGCCGTGGCAGACCTGGCTAAAATACAAACATCCCACCAGACAAAGAACAGTTTTAAGCAATTAATTTAGTGAGCACAGGTATCAATAAGCCGGATGACTCACGTAAAATAGTAGAGTACATAAAGAAAGATAACAAAACCAAAAGACGATCACGTCCAATCGAACAAAAGTCGAAAAGCTTCATAACAGATCACGAAAAAAGTGATGACCTCGGTAAATTAAAACTTCCTGAACGCTAAAACTTCCTTTTCAGAACTGATATGGTACCCGATTCATAAACCAAATTTCATGCCAATCCGTTTGAGTTAGCAATCAAAATTACACAACACCACAATTTAAACCGACTAAAAGTCAATCCAAATATAGACATGAGGTAATCTGTTTCTTCACGTCCCTTGGTTGGTGGTGTGTACTTGTCACGGAATCGAGAACTGACCGAAAAATGTTCCATTACTAGAAGAACAGATAATCTTGTAAACGGAATGTGATGCCATTTTCTTCGTTCTTAGTGATACATATTCAAAAAATAAAACAGAAAGCAAGCAAAGGATGAAAGTACCATAATAGATTCCACTTTGCGTTAAAAAAGAGCCTCGAGCTATCTGAGCCAATGACACGATAGCAAGTCAGATATACTTTTTCAAAACTTACAGTGACGCTAGCTCGCCCTATATAAATTCGCCCAGAAATTAGTGTTAGCTCACTCTTGTTTTTTTTTTTATTTTGGAGCGATTTTCTCATACTGTTGACAATAGCAGCAGTCTCGTTAACAACGTCAGTCAACTGTTTGTAGGACAATAATTTGTGTATAGTTTTAAAAACTGTGTTACGATTCCGCCGTGAACACTGATCATAATTTGCTTTAAAGTATCACTTTGCACCGCATGGGCTGAAAGAAACACAGAACATTCCTCACAAACAACATATTTCAACTCTCTCAATTAGCACCAAACCGGTTAGGACTTACCACTAACAATTATCTTGTGGAATTTTTCGTTTAAGTTCAGTTGTTAACCAAGCGCCAATACAAAAGTCGAAATGGTTTCTTTATTCCGGACTCTCCACTCTCTACATCTTAAGCAAATTTAAGATGGGATTTCATTGTTTAAAAAGGTTTTTTAAAGCGGGTTACTGAATGACCAAAAACTGATACTGTTCAGTTCACATTTCTTTGTAATCGGACTAGAATTTTTCTTGAAAGGCCACATATATGAAAGTAGTACATAGCCAATACAGAAATAGTTGAACCGATAAAGACTATAAAGGGCTGTGTCAGCGTTATTCCATAATCTCAGCAATATTGTGCATATTGCTTGTGTTGCTGTTAATATCGATATTGCTGTTTCGGTTTCAGTACAAGAAGGAACTACGATTGAAATCTGATCTACAAACGCAAAGATAATTTCCCATTTCACGTAAGAATCAAACCAGATCTGATATAAGAATAAATTCTGCCAAAAATATCGAAGATCTTGGAAGACTGCGTTTCTAATAATCAATCTTTGTTTACGACTAAGGATTCTAACCGTGCCGTGATTTATAAAATTAAAAGAACAAAAACTATTGCACGCTATAATTATACATTCCAAGTGTATACCAATAAAAGTATCAGTTCTAAATGTAACGTTTGCATCACCGGGTAAACGTTTGCTTAAAGACAAGTATTAAAAGCTTTGATAACGTCCAGCAAGGATCAGTTTTGCTGACAAGTCTTGCACAACACTTTCAATGATACTGAATATTAATTTATAATTTCACCGCCTTGGACTAACTTCTATCATATTTACTAGTTTAGAACGTGTATACTTCGCGCCGTGGATGAGTGATCAGCAAGAAACGATTAGCAAGGGATTCTTGCACGAAACGTTTTTTTCCCAATCGATTTCAAGAGGAAGTTTAAGATCTGCACGTTTTCACGATCTTTCATAAACAAATTTGTGATGGTTTATATTCATTATTATTCACAGGAATACAAACTCAAACAGTAAGTGTACAAACAAAATATCTGTAAACTTGCCTTATTGCCGCAATCAACATGAGCTGATCTGCAAATCTTGCAAGAAAAAGGGAAGAAATCTTAGTTTAAAATCCCAACATTAAACTGGCCACGAATCATTAAAATTGTCTGGATTAAATAACAAAACTTATCAGTTATAACAAGAAACGTGACTTTATTTTCTACCGGTAGTTACGTAACAATCGAGGTAAACATTGTTGCGAGAGACGCGACCCAAGTATTTCATGGCAACGAAAGAACATAACAGTTAGCCGACAGGTTCACAACCCTTCATCTTAATTCTATCTGAACTAAATTGAGACAACACTGCCATTGCACTCAGATTCAGAGCTGTCATTGTGATTTGATTGAGCTTTATGAACGTCAAATGTTGTGAGTGAGAACTCTAAGACTGAGGGGAATTTCCTGCGAATACAATAAACAGAAAACATGCTGCAACAAGTTCTTATTTTTATAGAGCACGTACCTCTCTGTCAAATATCTGTATTGATTCTAGTCTACTTGAATGCTATTTTAGGAATTTTTCGTGGCTGGTTTGTGGGCAAGACAAGGTCCCCAGCTTAAAATTGAACCTGCCAGCAAAACTTTCCGTTGCTACTGATAAGCACATCTATTTTACTTAAATACTTAAATAATTAGGCTAATGTAGCTTTCGCTAAATCTGCATAAGGAGACTTGTCTGAAAACGGAAACTGAAATACCCGGAGTGTTACAAAGGACAAGAATTAAGGCGTTTATCGTTACCCACCAGAAAGTTAGAGTTTCCCCCAAGTAACAAGCAAAACAGAACTCGAAAGTACTGACAGGGCAGAAATACCGATGTAATATATATATATGAAACAAATACACTGTATGACATCATAAGGACTCTGTTTTGCCTGCAGACTTTCATTGTCGCTTTCGGAGAAAACAATGTTTCCATAAAAGTTCTTACTCAGTCGGTTAAAATTTGTAGGCTGCTTAAGTTTTCGTTATTTGTAGCCGCTTAACCAGAACTATCAGTAAATTACCCAGTGAACGAGTTGATCCTTTGATTTCAGATTGTTTGGTAATGACATCGGTTTTAGCTGAAAAAAATAATCATTCGATCGCAATGGGGCAGAACTAAATTGTCAAGCATGCAGCTTCACCTTGGCCGAGTTTAAGCAACATCATCAATATTATAAGCCTGGAAACCAAAAGATACGACTGGATACTTATTAAGGGGGGAAGTCTGGGCCACTAATGGCAAGAAAATTATATTCATTCAGTCAACGCCGCGTGTGCGAGCTTAGCTCACTTGGTAAGATCTCTGACTGCCAAGCGGGAGGCCCTGGGTTCAATTCCCGGCCTTGCCGAGGGTTGAATATTTGTGGGGTCTTCCTTTCGCCACAATGTCCACGAGCCATTGGTCTAGTGTCTCGTCTTTCTAGCGGGGGCCTAAAAGAACCCCCACACTCATTGATGAGAGTAGGGTTGTGAGCCGGTGTTGTGGTCTGTCCTGTCCTGGTCACAGGGGGCATTTATCCTCAGAAATATTGTAAACTGCGCGGCGGCAATTTGCGCCTATAAAATGCAGTCCTGCATGTCTTCAAGTCCCCCAAGAACATTGTAAAGTCCCAGCAATTCAGCCTCTGGCTGCAATTGGGGTTAAAGTTGACCACCACACTTACTCACTTACTTACATAAGACAGTGATTTCTTAGCGATAAAAAATAGTACTAGATTTTGAAATAATTTATTGTAGAAAGGTTGGCAGCACCTTAAGACTTTCACTTTCAGGGAAACAAAATAGTTATACACAGCAACAACACACAAGGTCAGTTCTCAAATAAACTTTGTACTGCACGAGAAACGAGACGATCTCAAAGAAAGTTTGGGGTTTGAATTATTGGCAATTTCGAGTTTTGGTAAAAATTACAAACTATACTACCACGCAATATACTCATGATTTCAGTTTTGGTTTAATATTTCACCTTGGGGTTTCGTCGTTCACTGATTCAGCACCGATTTCCGAATATCACAATTAGAATAGAATCAACTGAACGCTTTCTACTTTGAGTTTTCGTCCGCAGCATTAAGAACCATGCACGGTCAAGATTTAACAGTTCTCCGCATCAAAATAATTGCATTTAAATCGTTAAATATTGGGTTTACTTGAGTTTAGACTGAAATACAATTTGAAATAGATAATCGAGAAGAGCTTTTATTTAACTGGTTACTGTGAGGCAGATTAGCCCACAGAACTACGTGCTGCAAAAGCTAGCGCCAGGATCAGGTCGGTAATCATGCAGTCACGGAGATTCAGTGATTTGGATTGAGCACATTTAATAGCTAACTGTTAAGACTCAGTTGTAACAGTGAAACTGTACTCAAAATCGATTTCTTTCACCTTCAACAGTGATGTTTTCTAGTTGCAACAACCCAACGCAGCAGTTTTCTTGAAATGCGTAAAATTATTAGGTTAAAACACGCGAAAAGATTGGCCGTCAAATTGGACGAGTTCTTGTAAAAGGCATCGAGCGTCATTGTTTCTTATCTGAAACCTACATGGACATACCGATACTGCTGCTGCTTCGCTAGAAAGAAACGCCACATGCAGACAGCTGATAAGTTACAGCACTGAAATAGATGGTTTGCCCTCGTGAAAATAGAAAAGGCGAACCGTATCAAGAATTTCATTTTGTCAGAACTTCTGACAGTTATAAATTTGACCACTCAGCTGCTAAATCCTTCTAAACCCTTCACTCTCAGTTCTACAGAAACTTGTAAAATAAACGAATGTTCACGTTACGCGAAATTTTAACAAAGTTAGCACAATGTTGGTTAACGTGCAACTGACTATGGTATACTACTGATAAGAACATACTTTCGTCAGTGCATAAACTGATTTCTCAGTTTACTGAATACTGCATGTTGCGGTGAAATAAATTTAAAGAACCTTCTGTGGTATAGATTGAACACTGATTGTGAAGACAGCTCCCAACTGAGCAGTATATTGTGATTGTTACTAGTAGTTGCAAAATATGTTGAGCAAAACCTCAACTTTTCCACTGAAAACTGCACGTTTTAAGTACTGAGGTGTCCCAGGAATGATCAGATTTTGTACGAAAACATTTCCGAAATTTTCAGCCGATAATATGTCTGTTCAGATCGTCACAGGTCTATAATATCAACAGAGGTTGTCTTGTTCACAGCCCGAAAGGGTTCCAAAATACGACACGTATAAAACTCCTAATCATATATACCGAAAGTACATCTCAACAAAAACTTGATATATCTCACACTCTGAACTGTCACAGAGTGTACTGTCACCAAATTGCCGGATTTGATTATGAACTGCTGTCCGCCGGATTTATTTTCATGCCGTGCACAAAGGCACATTTTACAAACAATGAACGACTGAGAAGCTTTTAAAAACTAACATGCATGTTAATTTGAGCTCATTAAGTCCATCTGAGAGTCTAACACGAAATAAGCCATTTGCAGAACTGCGGGAAATTCTCTGCTGCTGTTTTAATGTCTTTTTCGGCTCTAAAAACTTTAGAGTTCCGTCGTTAAAAAGAGACATGCGAGTAACGCAAAAATGGCAACTAAAACAAACGTATTCATCATTTGTGCAGTATCACATAAGTAATTGTCCAGACACAGTAAACATCAGTCCTGGGACACGTTTCTTTAAAAAAGCTCGTCCACGCATCAGTTTTATCAGTTTTAATAGTGGTAAAGAAAACCAAATTCTGGAATTATATTACCACTCCATTTGCAGCTGGTGCATAAATCATACAAGAGCCGTTTGACTTGTGTAAAAATATTTCAAAAGAAACACGAATGTAAAGAACTTGTGCATGATAATTTTATTTTACTTCTTTTTCTTCTTCTTCAAAACGGTTGGTTCTCCCGATACGAAGATTTAGTGGCCACAAGTAACCATGTATCAGCAACATTAACAATTTCACAACAACTATCAAGACTTCAGGTCTGATTTCTTCTGATGATAATACATCAGACACAACAACTTTTGACTCTGGTTTTGAATGTATACCAGCAGGTTCTCCGTGACTTAGAAATCTGAGAGATACTGTTGATTGTAAGTAAGAAGAAGAGTTCATATAGAGGAACACGAATGTCTTGCCAACTAAAACTAAAAGAAATTACGTAAATTCTCAGGTTAAAGAGGCTTGAATGTTTTTCCTTAACGCCATTTCAGACACTTAATTTCAACCAGATTTCTGGAGAATGTTAGTATCGTGTAAGCGTTTCTTCAGACTGCAAATTAATGTAATCTACTGTAGAACTGTCTGATGTTGTGACCTATGTTGTTGTCACACCAAATTCGATTTCAATCAAACTTTAGGCTTCGACACTGATCCAACATTAGTTGGGGATAACTTTACATTGATATTGGAGAACAAGATCTGATGGATGATAGAGCACAATTCTATAGAATGCCAGCCAATCGTATAATACAAATGTTGAGTAAATCAAAATGTTCTAGCATATAATCTCGGCTGAGTTAGCTAAACGAATAAGGACGTATTTGTTAGGCATTTTCCCATGCATTTTGAGCAAAACAAAACATAGAAATGGAAGGAGGAAAAGTCTTAAATATATCAGTTCTCAGTATTGTCCACCACAAGTTTTCTCTGACGGTAAAACTTGTAGTCACCGAATTACCGGGTTTCATCCACCAAAAATCTTAGCAGTGCTGCTATCTGTGAAAACATTCACAGTTCTAGCAAGAGAAAGGATGGTCGATAGATGAAATACTTCCAAATTTTTAAAGAGCTTAATAATCAACAATTGAGTCAATTTTACATAATTGTATTATGAAATGTGAAGAATAAACTTCAGCAAGGCAATATCATTCTTTGAAACACAAAAGCAATTATTGTCAAAAGGAGCACAACTTTAGTAAACAGGTTGGATAATAAACAGTAACTACATTTGAAGAAACACTCTGGTTTGACAAAAGAAAAAAACAAATCAGAAAAACAAAACAAAAATAAGCTACTTAATGACCGAGTAAAAGGAAATTACTACGAAAAACTGAAGTAGTCGCACGCACTGACAACAGAAAACAAAACTAGTGACCGTAAAATATTGTACCAGAGCTTTGTTTTTTCAAACGTTAATATTGGTTCACTGTGGCCGTTCCTCTAAACAAGTCCACGCTATGATGACTATAGCTAGTTATGAAGCTGAGTTCCGGGCACAAATAGACACTACAAAACGAAAGATTTGTAAGAGTTTCCAAGAGGAATGTGTCGGTGTAAGCTACTGCACAACAACAGTTCTCGACAAAGTATTACTGCTCATAATCTATATTATCCCCAATGATAACTTTGTGTTTGTTTTAAAATAATTCCGCCGGCTATGCTTTTAAAATTACAGATTCTTCAATTTACTTTATTACACCCAACTTAATCGCTAGCTTTCAAAAGTTCGTAGCATCTCGATCCACAAAAACCTCTCATTTGAAAATCACCGCGTGAAGCGGTTAGAACTTCCAGTAAGTGATTTATTTTGCCATTTCTTATTATAAATATCATAATTATATGCCCGACCAACGTGAGAGATATCAGCTCCAAATGACACTAAATCGAGTGTTGAACATTTAATTAAATCTTTAAGTGTTTCTAGTGATAAACAGAAAGCACATAAGAGACGACATCAATGATATTGTAAAAAAAATACGATTTGGCGCCATGTTGACAGAGTGTTGCTCTTGGAACTAAACAAAGGCGCACTTTTCTCTTTCAAACCAACGCCCACAGGCATACTTAACTGATTCTGTTGTCGACCATTGTTCAAACAATTAAAGCAAAAATGACCACTTCAGTTGATTACACAAACAAGAGCAGAGGAACTCGCGCAAACTATTTTTTTATATTAAAACTTTAAACACATTTGCATAAGTCCATTGACAGCCATACGGAGCTTGTCTCAGCTTTTAACTATATTCATATCTGACTGTGAAGTTCAGTCACAAGACGGTCATAAAACAAAACAAAACTTTCCGCTGTGCACCAAAACACACGCGTCATACAAAGTTTAACAGTTGAATAGTAAACACAGAAGCAAAATCGCGAGAATAAAGTATATATTTGCATCTCAAATGTAGCGACTCGCTCAAAAGTTGTCGAGTTTGCAGTTTTAGATGTTGTCAGGTAATATCAATTTTGCGTCACGTGGAACAATTATCAGAATTGTCATCGTATGTCCTTCCACATTTGGTTGACGAAAACCCAGAGAGGACAGCTAGAACTGAAGCAAACTGAACTTTGTTACCATTGGGGCAAAAATAGCAGAAGCGAACAAATAAAAAAAAATGCAATGAAATTTGCTAAATTTCACTGAGGCTTCATTTTATCTAAAATAATTCAGACTTTGCGTTGTTTCGCAAAGATTTTAAAATTTTAATTTTGTCAAGAACGCCGGCAAACCTCGGCTTTCTTTTCAATGTCTTTTATCTATTTTAGCTTTCAATACTGAAGTAGTTTTTACAAACAGAAGTTCATTATAGCTTGAGTGAAAACAGGAATAGCAGCAGCTCACTATGATTTATTGCAACTTTGAGAAATCAAAGACAAAAAGACTTAAAATAGCTCACCTAATATGGGCAAACGAGCAAACATAGGATATTGAAGCTGAAGCGAAAGACGGATTTTCAACATTTATGAACAGTTCTAAGCGAAAGCAGAGTCGATCTATTAACCGAACAAGCAAACATACTTGGACAACCTCAACAACCAACTTCAAAACGTTTTCTTTAGTTTGGTACCATACACAAACAATCTGACTCCACCTGAATGTGCTGACGTCAGCAAGAAGTTTGGCGCCTTCAGCATTAGTGCAATAAACAAACAAACTTCACATCACGTGAAAATGTACGTAATTAAAGTCCGAAGTTTTCTGGCTAGGTACAAAGTACACACGTGCGGTATACAAGCAGCGCCTGAACGCTGTGTGATCTTTTGTACTCAGTTCGCGATCAACTTTATGGGTGTTAATTCTTATCGTAAATTTCAGCGTTGAACAACAAATATACTGGGAGCTGGTGATAGTTGAACCATATCAAAACAACCGTTCTTTTTTTTTTCTCTTTCAAAGTTTTTATTTTTTATTTCTTTAAGTCATTGATATAATTTTACACATTAATTTTCATCTGATTATCTACTAACAACAACTGTTCTTATTTCAGCAGGATCCGGCGGTATATATATATCAGCTCATTTAAATCGCCACTGACACGCGTTCATAATCTTATCGTTTCAAAAATACTTTAGTATGCACTGCAACAGAGCGGCCGCAACTGCACCGATTCGGGCATTGCCGACTCGCGCACCGACTGCTAATTGCCTTCGAAAGCTTTGAACTGATTCAGGAAATTTCCATATGGAGTGGCGGCCTAGCTCTTTACTCTCTCCAAAAATTGGCAACGAAAATGAAAAACCGCCGCACCTTTTTAATAAATTAACTTAATATTTTAAAACAAAAAAACAAACAACAGGCAACAACTGCAATCATTTTCAAGATTACCGACATCAAACAAAGAAAGGTTACTAATCTAGCATACAAATCAAAACACATGGCGACATGCAAAAAAATGGAAAAACTTTATAGAATTTTACGAGTAACCATTCTTGACATGCCTGGAGCTAAAACCGGTTCACTCGGGGGGAAATGGAACTTACAGACAGTATAATATGTTAGATCGTTTGCGTGTTTAGCAAGTCGCGTTCGTGATTTCCCAAACAATAATTCGGAAATCTCCTGCCAAGTTAAGAGAATGAATACCGGCTGCGAACACGGGTTATCAAACTGAA
>JANRMR010027119.1:0-15042 GCA_025434825.1 Bergia sp. 'catenularis' | reverse complement strand
ATCTTTTAGAGTTTTAGTATTTTAAATGTACTGTTAAACGTTACAACCAACAAGTAAAAACGCAAACCGGGCGAAATAAGTTTTCGAACACAACTCTTCTCTATATTCTTCTGGTTTTAATGAGCATCGTTTTGATTTCAAATGGGTCTTTCGTTTCACTAAAAAAACACACAAAATATTGGGAAGTCTACAACCACTTTCAACGATTCAAATTTAATACAATCACTCAGATTCAAACCCATGTGTCGAAAGTATTAAAATGCTATCCTACAAAATTCTACAAATCAAAGACGTGCATTAGATTTTGAGAATCATTTGTCTATTTTGGATATATAGAGGAATAATTCCGTAAATCTTGTTGTAAAGCGAGATTGTGTAGAAAGTTATCGTATAATCCCAACCGAAATAATGTAGCACTTATCATTGTAACAAAAGAAAACGTTTCCTGAAAACGCAGGTTAACAACTTAATGGTAGAGTGATTAGTTTTGCTCAGGTTCTTTCAGGCTTCTCCTCTTGAGTAGCTTCGATCTGCGGTTGAAATGAAAACAGTTAGTTAATGAAAAACTAGAATTGAGACGTTTGTTCGTTATTTAAATGTAAATCTCAAAACGTTTGTACACAGTATTAGAGTACAACATATTTAACTGAGCAAAGGTTCATGTCACAATCCTTCCGTAAATCAACTAAATATCAATATATCTTCGAACTAACTTGATTCACGCGTAGGTAGCAGGAACTTGTAAGTCCAGCCGAGAGCTTCGGATCTCCGTTGGCTCGCTGAACTTACTTTGACGACCAATCTTCTCCCTTCCCGCAGAACTGTCCGTAATGGCTTTTAGCATCTCAACTTGTGTGCAAACTGGTACCGCGGAAAAAGTATTGTCGTGCCTCCGCACATGCGCAGAAATTACGCATCGTTTTTTTCACCAATCACCGTTCAGTATTACGCATGCTGGTAGCTGATGTGCACTGTTGGAATACGATAACGGCAAAAAGATCAATTATCTTTTTATATTTTGCGTTTTATGAATAGCCGAGTGAATGCTTGGGCACAGTTTGCATTTATCAAACAATTTTAGCCCTTGGTGATTTTAAATATTTGTTAATAACTATTGCAAATTAGAATATGCTTTCATTGTTGTCTTCCACAATCTTATCGCACATCTTATGTATTCAAACAAAAAAAAATTCATTTCTAGAATACGTTAAAAATGTATAATTTACCGATCTCTTGAGAGGGATTCTATTTGCAACTCGGTTGGCAGAGTAACGGTAGGGCCTACTCTGGGGCGTCATCTCGCCTTATTTCGCCTTAACTTGCTTTAACCGCCTTATGTTGCCTTAACTCGCCTTAACTCGCTTTATCTTGCTTTAACTCGCCTTATCTTATCTTGTTTTATCTTGTCTTATCTTGCATTTACTCGCCTTAACTTGCCTTAACTTTCCTCATTTTGCCTTAACTCGCCTTATCTTGCCTTCACTCGCTTTATCTTGCTTTAACTCGCCTTAACTCGGCTTATCTTGTCTTTTCTTGTTTTATTTTGTCTGATCTTGCCTTTACTCGCCTTAACTCGCTTTATCTTTGTCTTACCTTGTCTTATCTTTTCTTATCTTGCCTTTACTCGCCTTATCTTTCCTTAACTTTCCTTATCTTGCCTTAACTCGCCTTATCTTGCCTTAACTCGCCTTATATTGCCTTAACACACAACAGCCTAATAAAAGAGATATCATTTGTTGAGATCAGTATGGTGTTGTATGGAGAAATTTAGCCGACATCTTCGAGCTATGGGCCTCGAATCTGTGTTACTAACTCGCAATTTTGGCAAGTTGTTTGATGAAAAGGACTGAAAACGTTTGACTAAGTCAAAGACATTTATCATCCACAAGGTAGGAACTGCAATAGTTATTTGGAGCTTTTTTGATGGTTCGGCTGCCATAACCTTTATAATCGGTGTTGCTAGTTCATGTATCAAACCCGAATGATTTGCGATCGAAATGTCACTTCAAGAGCTAATTGCACAATAGGTTTTTAAAATCCAAACTTTTAGATAGCTACCGTTAAACCACAACCTTGTAGCACCTTCAGGACAAGCTCAGACTTCTGATTAGGTTTGCAAGCATTTTTCTAATGGTATTTGAAAATGCACACTTTTTGCAAGTGTTTGAAATTGAGCAAAGTGGCCGTCGCGAAAGGCAGCCCAAAAAAATTCTAGAAAACATATGGCTACAATTCTTATACATTTATGAAACCCAACTGCTAAACATTTCAGCTGGTTAATTATTTTAGATTTGAGTTGCAAACGTTCAGAGATTAGTGCACTTAAACATTGCCAAAATATCGATGTGAAACAAGGCAAAAAGGCTCCCGAGGTCACCCCCCCGGGAAAGACAAAGGAAAGAGGCTTGAACCAAACTAACACCATATTTTGCCAATAGAGCACCAAAGTATAACTGTATCCAAAATATGAGCTAAATCCGTGACCCCCGCTGTACCGCCTCCTGTATGGTTCTGCATGGTTTTCTCGTGGACAGCCTCTTAAGGCTTGATAGTTTTTTATTTTTCTATTTCCAAAGTTTCGTTTCGAGAATATCGAATTGTTTCCGTATGGTATGAATTGGTTCATATTTCATTTCTAAATATATAAAATTGTAGTGAATAATTTTTTTTACCCCATACTGACGTTGATTCGGGTTCAAACTAATCACCCCTTCCCGACCCGTGCCCCCAACACAAGCGCGGCCCTTGTTATATATTGTATGTTAATATTTCACTCTGTGTTTTATTATTTTTGACCCCAGCTCGAGTCTTCCAATAACAACAATATAGACAACAAATAGATATATTTATTTTTATATATATATTTATTTTCACCACTTTATATAGATATATATTTATATATACATACATACTATTGAGATACAAAGACACACAGATATCTCTCGGGTATGCAGTCAAGAAATGTACAGAAAATGTATTGAAATGTTTACTTCTTCATTACTCGTTGGTATTATCGAATATTTTCCTCGGTCTAGTCTCCTGCAGCAAGCCCGGCCACTTAATGTTAGTACTTGAATGCCCCGCTCTTGGCTGCTTTCCGAATGAACCCTTTCACTGTTGACTCATCCAGCTGGGCAAAACTTTCTGTTTGTGTCACTGCCGTTAAATGATTAATGCAAAACCGAAAACAGAATTCCTCAAGATCCTGCAAAAATTGAGAAACAGAATACGAGATTAAGTCTGATACCAAGTATTGTATTATGAAAGTTGTTGGTCAACGTACGTTTAAACACGGACTTTCCAGACAAACACGTCTTATCCTGCTAGACCACCGCATCTGACGGCAGGTCTCTCCTTCTCGTGTCCACCCGTGTGTTTGTATGTCAGTTAGCTGTTTGCTCTTAGGAAGGGGTAACACTTTAATCATCAACCTTACACCTAATCTTACGGCGAAAAACATATATCAACCCTTGCTGATTGATAAGTTGAAGTGCTGTACTGAAATCCCAAGTAACACACTACTTCAACTTACAACTGAGCGGCCGACTAAAACTTATTGTTTACCCTCCCCCCCCCCTTTCTTCACTTACGTGCTTCACTGCCGCTTAATTACACACGACCTTGTAGCTCAGTTATTGGAGCAAAGGTGTTCTGTTCCGGCGGTCGTGAGTTCGAATTCCATCTGTGTCAGAGACTCCATGTGGGCCCTTTTTCTTCTAGGGATATCGCTTAGAAGGAATTACTTGGGATATTTCAGCTAGAACAGCACGTCATCTTACCATATTCAAATCATTATATCTGTTTACTAGTGCCTTACTGGCTACACCCTCACTCACATACATAGTCAGTCATTCAGTCGGTCTGTCATCCAGTCGGTCAGCCAGTCAGTCGGTCAGTTGGTAAGTTGCTCAGTCTGTCAGTCAGTCAGACTATCTGCTTGCCTGCCAATTTGTGTCTTGTCTGTCTGTCTGTTGACTATTCGCATGTCTCCCTTTGCGTCTGTCTGACTTGTTGCAATTTCATCGGCTTTCATCAGTAGAAACTTGTAGTCTAATGAGCTTCTGTCATCAGTTTGATCAAAGAGGTACATCTTTTTTGAACAATGCTGCACAAAGACATTTTTCCTTTCCCTAACTTATCCTGTTGTTGTAAGCACCTGACCCTGCCACTTACCGCTGCTTCATACTTGATAGCTGCAGCCAGCAGCATGGCCGAGTTATCCACCGTGATTCCCTGTTTAATGATCCGTTCACACTGGCGCTTGAGTTGAGTCTCGCAGTAAGAGTTTGCAAGGTCCAATAAATCTAAAATGAAAGTATGAGAAACGACTCAATTTCTTCCATCCACGTTTTGAGAAGGAGTGCAAGACAAAAGGATAGTCAGTGAATTAAATCAGTGAAGAATATTTTTTGTGCCCACCGATTGACTACTCAAACTCGTAATATCCAGTGTTATACTTCAACAATAAATTCTATTGTTAAATCAAGCGTTACAATTGGTTAGATTCGATCAGGTGACATCTCTTTCGCAAGGCCAAATGTCGGTGAATATTACGTTTCCTTTATCCTGGAATCTCCTTGCTCCATTTCCTCCTCCTTCCTATATGAGCCCCCCGAATATATGACCCTTCAATGAAATGCCCACCAAATCTAAGACGCAAAACTCCTTCCGATTTTAAGCTCCCCTGAATATATGCCCATGGGCTTATATTAGGAGAACGGTTTAGGATTAGTCTTGAAATGGACGTAAACCAATATATAAACTTTGCAGCTATTTTTTTTTGTAGAAATACGATTAACTAGATTACTACCAGTATTTTTAAAAAAGTCTTTGACGACAGTTAAACTGTTTAATGTGTTAATGTCTGATTACTGTCATTTTAAAGTTGAAGATTTTAAGGCGAAAAACCCATCCGCTTTTACGCCCGACCAATTTTGAAACACAAATTACCCTTCGAATATAAGCCCCCCCCCCAATCCGAATATAAGTCCATTAAAAAAGTGTTTTGAAAGCTGTAAGCCCATGGGCTTATATTCGGAAGTTTATAGTATTTAAGACTTGAACTCGGGAGTGAGCATTTTACACCTAGTCAGTGTGAAGGTATCGTAGAATTTCTAGTTATCTGGATAGAACAAACCAGGTAAATACTTACTGATTGCGTCCTCTGGTTCAAGCAGAACCTGGTCAGTGTATAGGTACTGCAAAAATGCCCGGTAGACTGGATACGAAAACTGCGTGATTTCTATAACGCTGCATGGAGAGATCACTATATTACTATGCGATACTGCCGAGTACTGATGCTACAGTCAAGGTTTTAATATCTTTGGCATCCGACCCAAACACGAAAATACCTCTGCCTGCTCTTACGTACAAGATCATTTTTGGTTTCTGTGACATCGACTCTACAAGTAGTTATCATACTGTAGGATCGTCACGCAATTGGTCATGCACACGCAACAACCAAGATTACAACTTACGAACCAAAGCTGCATGACGAAATGTTTAAAATTTTCTTTATTTAATAGATGTACCAGGACTGGAAGGCAATACCCAAATAGTTTTTTGTCTTTCAAAAAAAACAGTAGACACGTACTTTTCTCTCTCTAGATTTGTTGCCCTTTTATATAATATTTTATTTTAGGCTCAATCTGCAGGCAGTCACTGTTTCATCCTTAGAGGACTCATCAGTACAGCTCAGAGGAAAGTTTTGAGGTCGAGCTTCTGCATACCAGAGTGCTCAAAACTCAAGTATGGGATCTTGTTTTAGTGTTTTCTTAACTGTAAGGGAGAGAAATTTACCTATGAGAGTTTATTCCCCCTTTCTTTTATCCCGCATGTCATTTGGCGCACCCCTGTTTTTTTCACTGTTTCACCAAGTTTTTTTTGTGACTTACTCGCAGCCTGTAGCAAAGAGTGATTGAGTTTTAAAATAACCATACAACTATCTGACTTACTTTTTCTCGTCCTCCCCCCAATGAGACTGAAACATGCTACGGAAGTGTTCACACCTGAAACAAATACAATTTCAGCTTTATTCATCGCACACGTAAACTGATTCACGTCTAGTCAATATTATTATTATTATTGTTATTAATAATATCATTATTTACTCAATATTATTATTATCTTTATGACTCCTATATGAGAGGATTATTTGTTGGCTGTATGTAACGGACAGACCACAATACCAGGAATACCCTACCCTCTTCAAGAACGTCACTGAAGAGACTAGGCCAACCGTTTAACGTCCCTGTCCACAGGTGTTGTAACGAACGAAGATCGCAGATTAATTCCACTCTCAGCAAGGCCGGAGATAAAGCCCAGGGACTTTCGATTGGTAGTGAGAGATCTAACTGACTGAACTAATCATGCCCACAGTATTCAATAAGGTTGTGCCATGTATATTGTATCACAGCTAGAGGGTGTTTATAGTCAGATTTTATTCTGTATTACAGTGTTCTTACCGTATTTTCAGTATGGCCTTGTGAACGTAAACAGGCTTCCCATCTATTGTAAACGTTAGGTCACTTGATTCCTACAAATATTTGGGGCAAAATCAATTCACAGTAGACATTGATCGGATGGCAACTTACACTAACAGTTTAATGTTGTTTTTGAGCTTTTCATTCACAATTTTTTTTCTTGAAAGGTTGAAAGGAATACCTACCATGCAAGAGACTATTTGTATCACTTGCCCAAACCTAATGTGCCGGTCAAGTTTTGCCTACCAACCAAAAGTTCAATGTGTCTTCACAACTCTGATCTTGTGGGGTTTTTTAATGTTCCTTGTCTAAATGTTTGTACTGTCAAACTGACAAAGAGAACGAATGCATTTGTTCAATTTGCACACCATGCGCTTAATAAGTAAAGTTTTGCTAGTCAGTCTTGGTTGAAATAGATGTTTGACGAAAAAATTCGAGAACTTTTCAAGGACAGTTCACAGTTTTTCAAGGACCTTTTGTCATTGCACTGTATTGACTATTTTCTGTTCTTTTCCATCTCTCCTCCTCCCCCTTCCCCCTGGGGAACGTACTTGGTCATCAAATGCTTCCACGATGCTCTGCAGCACGCACTTGTACTTGCCTTGCTCTGAAATAACGAGAAAAAGAGAAACATCAAATAATTAAAAGATGCCAAGTCATGACCCTTTTGTGAACAGTTTTCTTGAGGAGATAACAGCTCTACAGTGAAACTACGACAACTGTGAAAGATTATTATTTATTCCAAGTGAGGAAGTAACCACTTAACCTGTATTGTCGCACATTACCATCCCAGGGGTGTAGCCTGGGGAGGGTTCTTGGGTGCACGAAAACTCCCCCCCCCCCCCCACCCCTGGCTTCCGTCTCCAACTCCCTTCTGACAGTTCACATTATTTACCATAAAATGTTTTGTAACAGTGTAATGTAACAGTAGTATTTTGTATGATATGAAAGTGTGGGTAATGTGCCATTGTGGGTAATCAGTTGATGTTTATTTCTGTAATTGATAAAAATGCATGAGTGCAGGTAATCTGCAGTGTGGGTAATAGTCCAGAAATTATGGTAGCTCTTCTTTCTTCTTCAAATGCCGACATGATACAGATAGGGATGCTCATTGTATTTTTTTAGGGGTCCTGAAAATCAGGACTCTGGTAATTTTTAGGGGTTGTCAGGAAAAAATCTTGGTTTTGATGGAGAAATGGTATTTTTTAGGGGTATGCGACATCACAAGCAAAGAGAGCGCTTTTCTTGGTGTTTCATTATTACAATCATTACAAAATGATAACAGTTAAAAAAGTGAGTTCAGTTTTTGGTACCTTTTTAGGGTTCATTTTGCACAGTGAGGTATTTTTTAGGGTTGAGTTTTTTTACTGCTTGGTATTTTTTAGTGTAGATTTTTTGATTTTGCGATGAGCATCCCCATCACTTTTACCCCTAAGAACCCCCCCCCCCCTGGGTATTCCTTTGTCTTTTTTTTGTTTTACAAGTTTCTTCTGCTCGAGCATATGCTTATTTAATACAAGTGTGAACCAGGCTTCAAACAGAGAAGTAATTCATGTACAGTGAACAGTCAAGTTGAAAAGTTTATTTCATGTTTCTTTTAACTTTCACAATGCTTACCAACTTTAAGAGGTCTGAACATTGAAGGAGGGGATGCAAAGCAGGCAAACACGTGATCAATTTGACTAAATTTCGTCTCTAGCGGTGATGTCACAGCCTGTCCACGGCACTGTCCCCACATAAATACCTGTAGCACACAATTGCATGTGAATCAATTGTATAATATTCAGTAACACACTAAAAATTTATTTAAAAATCAAACACAAAGATTACAGTGCTTAAATTAAAATATTGATTGAATACACATAGATACAACGGTTCTGCATGCCATTGCACCATATAGGGTAGGAAATCGTTTAAGTGAGACGTTAAACAAAACAAACATTCTGGCATTCCTGAAGTTGTGAGCTGGCACCACGGGATCAGGTATTAAACAGCTCAGCTTTCCAGCAGGGTTCATAATGTTCTCACTTTAAACTGACCTACAAATGCACTCTCTTCTGTTCCAAACAGTGGTAAGATTGATTATTTAAAGCACTAATAATAAAATTAACCTTTCCTGTAGCAGTAGTTGCAGCAGAGACATGACTGTAGTGGCATGAAGCAACTTCTACAAACCTGATGATAAAAAGTAAACATTAATGGGTTGCGACAGGGATCAGTATTTCACAGATCCCGATTAACTAAAGGTGTTTTAGAGCTGCACAGAATGAGGCCTAAGGCTATTTATGCATGCAGGTTTAAAGACTCCAAGTCTAAGTCCAACAAGAATCCAATCATCACCATGAATGAGCTTCTGATACAAGTTGCCTGGTATAAGGTGCAGACCTAAAATATGAAAAATGATCCAGTTCCCTCCTGTCATTATTATTACATGCACCCACATGATTGTGTATCATCTAACTACTGTTTCTAATTATCACATCACTGTTTTACAACTACAGTAGTCTACTTCAGAACCTTGCAAATGCCATCTAACTGCTGTTTCTGACCAATTTGCCCCACACAGTACCCTTTTGTTCATGTGCATTAATCTGATCAGCTGCTATTTTAAATCCCTGCATTTGCTGTTTTACAGCTAACTGTTCCAGATGGCACCTGCTTGTCCTTGAGTGTATCATCTAACTATTGTTTTCAGCTACTACACCACTTCTTTGCAGGTAACGTCTGCTCCAGTGGCACCTGTTTGCCCTACTTTGTAGCATCTAAATATTGTTTCCAGCTACTGCTTCCAACCACTGCACCACTTCTTTGTAGCTACTGCTCCAGATGGCACCTGTTTGTCCTTCTTTCCAGCTAACTGCTTCAGATGGCATCTGTTTGTCCTTGAGTGTATCATGTAACTACTGTTTTCAACCACTATACAATTGTTTTATGGCAAACTGCTCCAGATGGCATTTGTTTGTCTTAATCCACATGCATGTTTCTTATCTCACACCTAGCCTCCCTTATTTGATAAGGCCCATATGGTAACTCTCATCTGACACCCACCTGTCTCATAAACATGTACCTAACATTCACCTGTGTCTCACACCCACCTGCCCTTGTCAACAGCAATTTTTGTTGGAGTTACGAGATGTGCCTTGTTGCCAGTGCCAAGCTGACCATATGAGTTTGCTCCCCATGTATACAGGCTTCCAGCATCCGAAAGGGCAATTGAGTGGGCATAGCCACACATAATCTGTTGTCATTAAACAAAAGAAAAGAGAGGTTCAGGATCTGTAGAGCAGACAGTCCATGGTTTACTTTCTCCTTGGTTCTTGCAGTTTTAGACGAACAAATTTAAGACCTTTTTAAGATTAAAGGAGAGAAAATTCAAGGCACTCCTACTAGTAAAAATTCCTGCTGTAACAAAAAAGTAGACATACATCTTCAGTGAAACCTTGCAATTTGTTACTCAGTGCACTAACTCGTGGAAAAATGGAAGACTTCATAAATTTAGTGAATAGATATCAAGCCTAGGGGTACCATGCATTTAATTCCCTCTAACTATGATGTAGATATTTTTAAAACAATTACACAAGTCACAATCAGTAAGATGGAGAAAACTAGAGTAATTATCAATAATGGTTACCTGTGTGATAATAGTCCCAACAAGACCAATCACTCGACAAGGGTTGGGTTGGTTTGTGTTATTGCCAACTCCCAACTGACCATTTCCATTATACCCCCAGGAATATAGCTACAACAAAATCAAAACATTCAGTTGGTAGAAATTGTATAATTTTGTTACAAAAAAGTAGAGTACACGGATACTGATTTTAGGATAATTTAGCAACACATCATATGTTGTGTTTGAGGCTGAAAGGGTTAAAGTTTTTAATTAAGATCAAACTTAACCACAACATATATACGTACCTCACCAGCGTCTGTTAAAGCCATGGAAGATGTCTGGCCACAGGCGATGGAATCAACTCTCTTATTACCTATGAATGTTCATTATTATTATTATTATTTATATTATATATTGTCTTGCTAATCAACACCAGAAAACACAAAATATATAACTTGAGTGGAGCAATTTCACAAGGGGGAGGAGACAGTTTCACATACATGTTTAGCAATGATGTAAATTTGTTGCATGTTAATTTTACTCTACCCTTCCAGCAGACACTGGCAAGTTTGGAAATCAAATTGTTAAATTATAAAAGATAATGGCTGTGACTTCATTTCCATTTATCACATACTTTTCCTCAAATCTTTATTATTTTGTTTTGACATTAATACAGATTTGGGGGTCACTTTAAATGAGTCATCAACACAAAAAAATTACATACAATTACATAAAATTCTGACAAACAGTATAGGATGCAGGGTGCATCCTGACAAACAGTATAGGATGCAGGGTGCATCCTGACAAACAGTATAGGATGCAGGGTGCATCCTGACAAACAGTATAGGATGCAGGGTGCATTCTGACAAACAGTATAGGATGCAGGGTGCATCCTGACAAACAGTATAGGATGCAGGGTGCATTCTGACAAACAGTATAGGATGCAGGGTGCATCCAGGACCATTCTTGGGTGACGGAACTCTTCTACTGTCTCCAACTTGAAGCAACTCATTGGATATGTCTAAAATCAGACCCCCAAAACCCCACCCTATCTGTTATTGGAGCCCCCCTTCCCTCCCCCCTTTCACCCCCCTCCTTCTGACAGCTCCTGGCTCTGCCTCTGGGATGGCCACATACTGAGAACTGAGCTAACTCTTCTGGGGACAGCTTGGTTGTTGGTTGTTCCTGACCCAACCTGACCACAGTTGTTGTAGCCCCAAGCAAAGACCTAAAAATGAAAACAAGATAACTAAATGCCCGTTTGGTTTGTGCATCCCTTTCTTTAATACAATGTACCTTCTATAACTAATATCTTAAAGCTGAATGTTGTGCTTAATTTTCATTTAATATATCCTACTTTACACAATGTATTTCATAACCTTTTTATGGATGGTAAATTATGATATACTTACAACTGAGTTATTGTCAAAAGTGTTCACATTAAATTTTTTTAATAGTTGTAAAAAACAGAAAGAAGCTAAACAGCTTCTTTAGCTTCCAGTAAGACAACTTATCAACATTTTTTAATTTTTTATATCAAAGTGCAACCTAGACTTGAGTATTTTCTGTAAGACTAAAATATTTCATTTGGTTACCATGTTCCAAAAGAAAAAATGCCAACTGTTTTGGTATAAATATAGACAATGTTCCTAGGTAGGGAAACCTCACCATTTTCAACCAAGTTTTGAGTTTGTTGAACAAGTCAAACCAACCAAGAATGTTTACCCAACTAAACATGAAACAACTCATGCCACTAAGAGCTGCGTAACTATCCTCAGGCTTGCTTAGGTCTCCTTAGGTCTGTTTAGTTATAATCATTTCTCAGGTATACTTTGCTATTCTTAGACATAAATAGCTATCCTTTGACCTGCTTCTCTATCATTAGACATGCTCAGTACTCCTTAAACCAGATTCTAAATTATTCTCAGGTGTGCTTTGCTTTCTTTACAAAAAATGGTGAATCCCAACAGAACGTCACGTATATTATAGTCACGAAAGTGAACAATGACTCAAACCTACCTCACCATCATCTACCAGAGCCAAGGAGTGATGACTGCCACATGCCACCTGGATAATTGTTTTACCAGACAATCCATTCATCAGGGGGGTGGGGATAAGTCCCTGGTTTGTATTACCATTACCGAGTTGACTGTAGCCATTATGACCCCAGGTAAAAACTTCTCCTGAAGCTACAGAAGGAAAAAAACCACCATCTTCCTAAGTAAACATTGTTTGAGTCACAGCTTTCTTTATTTTTAAGTGTACAGATTATTGACAAAATGTTCAAGAGATAGAGGGATTAAAAATAAGAACAAAAGGCAGTACAGTCCTGTTTATCGACATTGAAAGATAGAACTAATAATATAGAGTCAAAAAATCAGTGCAATCGGACAGTTTACAGACAAACTAGTGAATAATAAAGAGCATAAAAGATCAATCAGATTTGAGGAAATTTTAATTATGACCAAAGATTAAAGTACCCTAAACTTCTAAATACAAGCCCCCTCTGAATTAGTGAATATATAAGCCCATTGAATCTGAAATGCAAAACCACTTCTGCTTATAATTCCCCTGTGTATAAGCCCACAGGCTTGTACTCATACTCAGAGGGGGCTTAGGATTAACTTTGCATCTTTTTTTTTGTTCAGATACAGTTAGCAAGATTATTGCCAGTATCTGATGTCAGTCTTTGATGTTAGTTAAAAAAGCCTTTTAATCTGTGAATGCAGTTTACTGTCATTTTAAAGTTGAAGACTTAGAGAACACAAAACTTCATTAAGTTATAAACCCAACCAATTTTAATTGCAAATTTCCCTCCAAATTCAAGCCCCCAAATATACACACACTCTGAATATTGGCCCATTAAAAACTATAATAAGCCAATGTTCTTATATCCGGAAGTTAACGGAATCTTGATGTTCACTGAGTGTGCACTCTTACCGGACAGAGCCAGAACATGAGGGCCACTTCCAAAAGCAAAACCACTAATGTTCTTCTTGCACAATGCATCGACCCTCCTTGGGTGCAAGCAGCTTTGTGCATCACCAACTCCTAGACAACTGCTACCATTAGATCCCAACGCGAACAGCTCATCATTGCAAGTGATAACAATCGCTTCATTACCCGCGCCACCAAAAACGCATGCCATGGTTAGCGACGCGAGGAATTGTTCGTCCAATAAACTGAAAATTGGCCATCTATCAAGATCTAGCATGTTATATGGCAACGTTGATGGCTGTTCCTCGTGATCAAGAGCACTTGGCTGTGCCTGTGCCAAGTCTGACATGTGGTCCGACGAGTTAAGTTCTCTTTCTCAATAGCAAACGAGGAATAGATGAATTGAACTTGAAATTCGGCAATCAAAACCAGCAAGAACTTCACTTGAAGATCAAATATGTTTTCTAGGGTACTTCCACTTTCTTGAGATCCTTTTACACCGTCATTAGCCAAACTGATGCGTGATTTTGTCAAAATCTGCCTGGTGACAGTTGATTGAAGCTTTTCATTTCCGCAGTTTTTTCAACGTTCGACAAGACCAGCACTCAACATGGCTGACATAAATAAATGAAAAAAAAACATCGTACTATAAAAATTTTTCACCTGGTTTATCAACCAAAAAATCAAAAGAATCGAATCAAAATTGATCAATTGGCGCTCACAAAAAACACGGGGAAACTAAAAAATTTTAAAAAGAAATGCTTTACTCAAAAAAGTATTGTTTACGATGAGCAGCCAATGCAGCCAGGCCTTTTCATTATTTCGGTTCCGCGCATGCGCAGCTTGTCTGAGAACTTGACGTCATGTCTCAAAGTATTGTGGGATATATAAATGGCTGGATTCAGTGATGGAGGGATTGGAGTTGCAGACATGATTCTTGAAATATGTTATTGCTAGTGTTCATCACATAGAATTTAACTTGATTTTTAACTGTTCGATAGATTTCATGCAGACAGCAAAAAGTTGAACTTTCTGATCTGTCAGGAGTACCCAGTCTTAACTGGAAAACAAAGAAAAGCCAGTGCTCTGGTACGCTTTGCAAGCTTGTGAATCATCGACCACCATGAGCTTGAGAACGGGGAAAAAGGATACCAAAATGAGAATTCGGGCGTTCCCGGTAGGTTTTAGTGTTCTTAGTCGTTTCTATTACCAACATTCAACTTAACTGTAGCGGTTTGAATCGCGGTATGAACCTCTGTTGGTCTGTGTTACTGACAGTTTTCATTGTAATTGACTCCATATCGCTGACTTTCTGTCGATGACTTTACCTGTTAGGCGCTATGGTGAATCTCAATCTGGATTTAAGTTTTTAAAAGGAATTATTAATGCCAACATTTGCTGCTTTTGTTTTGATGGAGATTTTTGTACTGTACTGATTTCATGTCACTTTTAGGAACGGTGGGATGCTTTTATAAACGATACTGTTATTATCCTAAAAATATCAACATTTGGGGTCAGCGAGAGCCCGAAAATTTGAAAGTAAAGTTCATTTTGCAGTTTTTGTAGATGAAAGTGATTTTTGCCTTAGGTTTTGGGGGATTTTTGTTGTCTCAGAAGATTGCTAGCTGTGGTGATTTTCATTTCCAAAATGTTTTCACCTCTTTGAGAAAACGAGGAAGATCAACGAAGTTCAGAAAAACGACGTTGTTGTACCACTTAGTCCAGGCTACTCGTCAGACAGCCTGAAGTGATTGTAAGTTTTTTTCATTGGTGCCTTTCCAGCTGGTAACTTCAGCAGTGAACCACAAAAACTGAAGAGTCAAAACCCCTTAATATGTTGTCATCAATGAGAAGTATGTGAGGGACTGATTGTTAAAAAAGAGACAAATATGTTCAACAAATTACAAGTAATAATATGAAGTACCCTGAGCCTTCAAAGATTCCTTAAAACCTCTGATTATGTGTTCATCAAATCAAAACTTGAACATGCCTCCTCCCCTCCCCTACCTCCCC
>JANRMR010026897.1:0-15048 GCA_025434825.1 Bergia sp. 'catenularis' | reverse complement strand
ATGTATGTATGTATGTATGTATGTATGTATGTATGTATGTATGTATGTGTGTATGTGTGTATGTATGTATGTATGTACGAATGTATGAATGTATCTATGCATGCATGCAATGTATGTATGTATGTACGTAATCTATGCATGTGTATGTATGTATGTACGTATATATGCATGTGTGTATGTATGTGTGTATGTATGTATGTATGTACATGCATGTATGTATGAATGTACGTCAGATACATTAAAATTATTTCGTAGAAATCTTCTCTTAATATCATAAGGTGCTTATAATCAGTTCTCACTCATGTAACTTACTTCTTCGCAAAGGTTGATAAATGGAATACGAGCGTTACAAAGAGCAACCACGTGTCCCAATGTTCCAGCATAAGACACGTTACTCAGGCACTCAGCAAACACATCAACCTTCTGTTTCTTCATTGGTATTTCTTCATCTCCCTTAATCTGAAAAAGTTTACGCAAGTTAGAGGGGCTGGATCAGACTTGGAAACTAGTTTTGAAAAAAACTGTTTTTCTGCGTGAGTGAGTAAGCTGAAAATGTTTCGTTGATCAACAAAAATTGATATCTTCGGGTTTGGTTGAAAGTTGACGTTTCGAGTGTTAGCCCTTTGTCAGAGCAGACTGAAGAATTATGGGGAGATCATGGTTATTAATATATGCGGATCAAAATGTTCGAATTTGCCATTGGTTGAAATTCGGAGAATCTAATTGGCTAAATTGTTCGAAACTATGTAAATGAAAACCTTCCATTGATTCTGTGGGGAGCTACGGTCCTGAGTTTGATTAGACTTGAATGACTGGATTTGAGTATAAGCAAAATCTTGTCTTCGTGTTACGATTATACGAAATTAAGATTTAGAGTTTCTGTGGTCGTCTAATAAAATACGCCCTAATTTCCTCAGGAAAAACAAAATAATATAGTAAAACCAGTGTGTAAAAACCTACATGTTCCCAAATTTCTGGATTATTTGGTAAATAATTATAATTCGAGAAAAGTAGGGCCACAGGCTTGAGATCAATTAAGTCTATTATAAGTATGTCTACTCTGACGGTACTTAAAAATTGTGTCACGTCTAGACTACAGTTAAAAGGTAGCAAATTTATACTAATCAGTTTGTAGCTTACCTTTCGTTTGTTTGTGCATGTACTTTCTTCTTTCTGCTTCAAACCAAGCCCTGAAATATAACGTGAACAAGAAAACTGAAACACAACGAGGACAACTGTACTGTATGTACTGGTTAACTCTGCAAACAAAATTATTGATTTTCAATGGATAGTACGGAGTATAGCAGTGCAACTACAAAACCAAGAACACATAGAACTATTTGTGCAAAATGTGTTTCTAAGCCAATCAAAGACGAAATCGTGACCACAAACCATGCCAGCAAGCTAACTTGAGGTTTGTCTCCACAAGTTCGAGTTCTGAATTTTGTCTGATTGGCTGGTAAACAACAGACTTTTCGAAAATGGGCAAAAGTTGTTCATGCTTTTCGTAGTGCCACTGTAAAAGAAATGATGAAGTCTTAATTGAGAACAAAAATGTTTGTCAAACAAGGCAATAAAATACCACAAAACAAAACACAACACAACGTAACATATTTTAAAACAACGTTTGTTGGAAGCAGATTTAAGATGTCTTCTTCAGAGAAATGACTCTGCAAGAATAACAGAATGTAAATATACAAGCTAAGAAATTATTGTTCGCCATCCCCCAGGGAGGCAACCAGTGATGTATAAACTACTGGAAAGGGTGCTCTTTCATTTAACAGAGTTTTTGACCAGAAATGAATGCAATGATTCTAAAAATAATCTTTCGCTTTTGTTATTCACGCCTGTTCCCAGAATACTCGCATAATTGGGGGCGTATGTTGTGGCCAGTGGTTTCAGCATGTTTTTTGATGAAGGATTCATAATTCCCCTTTGTGATTCTGTAACATACCATAAAATAACATATTATAACATAACATTAAAAAAAACATAATATAACATAACTTAAAATGACATAAACATGACATAACATAGCATGACATGACGTAACATTTAACCAATCAATAAACGACGCCAAACCTTCAATAGCCTTGGAGTGAAAATCAATGACAATTTCAGGATCAAGCGACACAAAATGATCTGGAGCAACAAAGAGGTTTATTCCTTGTACAGAATCACGCTGTGTTGTCTCTGATACACTTGCCGCTTTGCTGCTCCTTCTTCCCGCTTTTTGTTCACTCACACCTCCTCCTCCTCCCTTTGATGAATCTTGTGGTTCTGATTTGATTGTTTCTACTCCCAAGCGATGTTGTTCCGTATCCTCAGCAGTGGCTGCTTTCACCTTCAGCAGGAAGAAATGCCCTTCAACCTCACCTGTCTCTTGGTTATTTACTGCCTCAACAACCTTAAAACAAGATAATGTCTTCTCAATTGAAGAAACACTTCGTGTTTTCCTAGTTTAATATCTGGGTGTTTTGTCGCATTGAATGAATCCAAACTTACCACGTAAAAACTGGTATGTCTTCTCAATTGAAGAAACACTTTGTGTTTTCCAAGTTTAGCGATTGGATGCTTTGCCACATTGAGTAGTGGAAGGTGTGTTGAAGGGACAACAGGCAGTTGTTTCATTGCTCTTTGACACTTCCTTAGGTACAGCAAACACCTGTTCAAGGCAAATCAAAAGTTGAACCCAATGAATCATAATTATAAGTTAGTCCAGACCAATTTAACTTCTTGTTTTAATACGAACCCGCCAAACTCAGATTTTTGAACTGAATTGAAAAAAAAATCCAAAATCCATCCGAAATTGAAAATAGAGAAAGGTCAGAGCATTTCCCTGTTTGTTATTTGTTTTATGTCACTTTTTTTTGTACTTGAGCATATTCCGAGCTGAAAATCACAGTTTTATAGACGATCAAAAATGTTTGACAAATGGTGCTAGAGAGTGGCGCTAGCAGTAAACAGTTTATTGATGCATTGCTGGTCTCACGCCACCATAAAAATCGCCAGGTTTCTGAACCTTTTCAAGAGAAACGGAACAAAAATCCTCAGAAAAACTTCTTGTAAATGAGTCTAAATTAAAAACAATTGTAAATCAGAAGTTTTGGCAATCTGTTGGTTGTTTTTTGCAGTACAGACTTATTCTCCACAGAATCAATTCCAGGAGAATTCCAGGAGTACAGGGAAAAAAACTGCTTTTCCAGGAGTTTTCCAGGGCCATGAAAGAAAATTACAAAATTACAGGAGTTTTCCAGGAATTCCAGCAGTAGTGCGAACAATGTCTGCAGCATTGCCAAAAGGTCTAATAAAAACCTAAAACCTTCTTTGTTGGTCTAGTCAAGGAGAATGATTTTAAAAAAACATAGAATACGTGTTCAGTACAATGATGTACAATTACCTTGCATCTTTCAGAGCACCAATGAACTGCTTGGGGTTACTGTTGAGACTAGTCTCCATCTCTTTACAGATTTCAGTTTCTGAGCACGAAAAAATATTCACAATAGATTTGCTGTATTAAAGCTAAAATAATAATCATAAAAGCATCTTTCCATCTGTTTAATCATCAACATAAAGACCCATCTATGGGTTGCTCCTGTCTGAGGACAATCATAGAAATAAGTTAACCATCATCATCATCACCGCCACCACCACCAACACCATCATTATGACTATCATCCTCATCATCATCTTCACCATCACCATCATCATCATCATCATCATCATCACCATCACCATCATCCTTATCATCATCTTCACCATCAACACCATCATCATCATCACAATAATCTTCATCATTGCCACTATCATAATCATCACCATCACCATCATCATCATTATCATCATCATCACCATTTATATCTGTGTCTAAATTCCCATTTGGGCTACCTAATCAGGGGCACCCACTTACAATCATTCTTTTCAAACTTACTCATCCCCAGCACAGCATAAACCAGTAACACAAACTCAGAAAAGATGAAACTGCTGGAAAATACTTCATATTTGACCTTTGAGGTTTACTGAAATGGACCTCCAAATGACGTCAGGTATTATGAACAATAAATCATTGAGATAACCCTGCATGTTGGTAATATAACTGTTTAACGACATAAGTGATCATCCTCAGTCAATCCTCACACAGATGCTCTTACAGCTTTCTTCTTATCCTTTCCTGCTTTTTGGGCTCCACATATAACCATCTGAACAAAAAATTGCGGGCTAGATGCGGGCCACTACAATTATGATTTGGAAAAAGACTTAAAAATGGCAATTTATTCAAAATTTATCCTTCAAGTCTCTGCAGATAAATAGGATAAATTCTGTGCAGTATTATTTGAATGAAATGAGGGAAGAATATTGAACACTAACAATATGATACATCATATACTGTACCTTTGTAACACCCTAGTGTCACAGCATATGCTCCGCTCTTTGTGTCAACAGATACAATGATGATGTCATCTGGCACAGGACTGCTCCATGGTTGGATGAGTAGACGTGGCCCACTGGTATCCAGTGTCGCTGGAAGAAACCATTAGGAATACATTGTATATATTAGTTTAAGTTATAGGGTAGGAAATTAAACCACTCTTTCAATCTAAAGTTTATCAATGCATCTTGGTCAATATCCCTTGGTTATAGGCAAATATACCTGCCAACAAAAAAAATACTCCAGTTATAAGCCCCCCTCCCCTCCCAGATAAAATCTCCCTCCAAATATTAAAGACACTTTATTTATTGATCAATGGTAACAAATTTGCATCTACATGTATAGGACACACTCTTCCATGTGGCCCTCACCACATCACCAGGATTACCCTACTCTTTTTGAGAAGTTTGCAAGTTCCCTGAGATAGCATTTCATAAAAACAGACCAACAGCTTAGCATCCTTGGTAACGGACAATGTGGTGAAAGAAGATCACACAAAGTTAAACCTTCTACCAAGCTGGGCCTTGAACTCGGACCTGCTGGTTGGCAGTCAGGTAATTATCTTACCAAATGTGTTAACCTTGTTACATTTCACAGCCTAAAGGTCCTCAGTCAATGGAAAATGCATTAGGATTTTGTTGTAAGTTAATAGTATAAAGGCTGGTTCAAATGGATCAAACATTAAAAACAGTAAAATTTCATCCAACATGATTGTAGGATGCAACATGTTTGACCTGTTTAAACACCATGTTTAAACACGTTCGACTTGGTTGAATTCTGTTGGATTATGTTGGACAATGCTAGAAAACTTTTAACTTAGTTCAAACTTTCCATCCAAAATCGTCCAACATTTTGGCTCATACGATGATCAAAACATGACATATTGGATGCTGTTACACTCGTTTGAACACTCCTGCATCCGACACAGTCCAACACCACCCAACATCATCCAACATATTTTTATACCACACATACATAAGCCCCAACCCATTTATAAGCCCACTCCAAAACCGCTTATGAAACTGTGTGACCCCAAACCACATACATGTAAGCAAGATTTTAATGGTATTGTTAAAACCTCATTTCCTGTTTTTAGATGTTTCTCCAAACAGGTTGTGAGGATTTTTTCACTCCAAAGAGTTTACTGTGTGTAAGCGGTGCTTATAAATTCATAACCAAAAAGTGTATTTTATACTGATATTGTAAGAGGATAAAGGCGATAAATTGCTTACCTTTCGATTTTATGGTTTTCTCTTGCTCAAGTGCATTAAGTAAGTCCTAAAATACAAGTGAAAACAACTTGTTTACACATACTGATGCTCTACAAGTAGACTGTTTAACTCTCTAATACAGTTCAGTTTTCAACATCTCCTTCAGGCTCTTTATTCCAGCATTGTTGAGATAAACCTTGTCATGTGTCTACAAATTCACGCACATACTTTCACAGGCACTACTACTATTAAGTAAACATAATTATACTTTTACTATAAATATTACTGTTACTATTAAAGGTTTATTTACTTTTATTATCATCATTATCATTATCGAAAGAGAGCCAGAGAAATGTTACCAAAGGCAAATTCTTACCTTCAACTTCAGAATGGATTGAGCTCCTATTGCACTCATCAAAACTCTTTCAATGCAAAGCTCATGTGCCTGAGATGAAGCAAAGTTGAAACTTTAAAACTCTTTCTCTCCTCTAGCATGATTATAATATTATTGTAACAAAGTTTAATGTAAATGAAATAAATATTCTTTTCTCAAACACTAATGGGCTAAAATTATCATAATGCTAAGTTACTTTCCCTAAGCATACCCTTAATACTTTGCATCTATGAAGTCATTTTCCTCAGGAGATTGTGACATTATTTCACAAACGTTTCTTTATTTTTAGTATCTAACAGTTTCGTCCTACTAAAATACATTTAGCAGATGAGACACCAGAACCGAACTCTGTAAAATCTTTATTGTCATTTTGTAATTCTCAAAAACATCATGAGGTTCAGGGCAAAACTTAACGACATATTCAAGCTTGTTGAAAATGGTGGTGAGTCAACAGGTCTCTCTTGTTCCTACATCACTTATTTGCTTCAAAACCCATGAAAGACAAAGTAGCCATAGCCTAATGATCTTTCCAAATACCAAAATAATGGGTTTAAATAACTTAAATGCAAGTAAAAGGCTCCTCAATTTCTCTACTGACAGGTAGGCTCAGACGGTTCTCAATTTCTCCACTGATAAAGATAGTACAACAACAACAACAACAACAACAACAATACTTTATTTTCACCTCCTCAGTTGATTACATAAACATAAACAGATTGGAATAGTTAAAAAACATAGACAGGTGCTGATTGCCTAGAATAACCATAAGGGTTATATGAGCCGGGTAACCAGAACTCTATTTTGATTGAATGTGTTTGATCGGTATGAGAGGGGGAAAAATGTAAATGTAAATACAAGATGAAAATACAAAAAGGGAATACAGACAAATCATACAAGAACAATTATATTAAAGGAAAAAATGATAGTGGCAAATGATTGAAGTTTTAATTCATGTTTTTGAGCTTTCCAACTGCAATTCTGAAATCAATAGTGAAACTCTTCTGACTACAGTCCTCATGTTACTTCCATCGGTTGTATGCAAACATATCAACATACAAGCAATGATGTCACAAACAAACTTACAGGTACTGTAGGTAAGCAAGCTTGTCCGTGCAGAAGTTCTTTGGGTAGAGGTGGCAGATGCTGTAGACACAGTTTGCAAGGTGTTGCCTCATTATCAGTCCTGATGGTCACTCTTGTCGGCTCTGACAACAGAAATTCAACCAAAAACGATGAGGCAAAACAAAAATTAATAAATAAATATGTGTTATGTGTGGTTCCCATCAATGACTCTTACAAAAAATTTTATGGTCAGTTAAACTTGAGTTTTGATTTTTTGTTAACATTTAATTACAGAAGTAAATATGAACTCAGAAAACTCTTATGATCTGACATGGTGAAATCACAGTACCTAAAGTCCCAAAAGGAATGATCCTCAGTCTTTACTTATTGAATTTAGCAGCCCTTGGCTGATGTTACTTTCAGGGGATTGCTGTTTTCGGGTGCTGTAATTATATGTTATAAAATTGGTTGCTATTTTTTCTACACTCGAATTGAGCCAATTCAGAGCTTAAGCAATTAGGACTTGAGTGTTGACTGGAATGCCACAAGACAGCAGACTTAATTACAGATACAATATAAGTTTGCATGTGAATATTGAAGCCCTGCTGAACATCCCCCCCCCCCCCCCCACAACTTCCTGGAACAACCTACTTGTTGGTGAAAATTTGACCAAATCAAAACTGATCTGCAAGTACCTTGTTTCCGTGTTTGTTGACTCACTCCCCTGAAAAGTAAAACAATAGACTTTTATTTGTTTCACTGAACCAATGGTCTAACAAAACACAGCACTCAATATCATTGGATACATATCATGTACCTATATGTACAAATTATGTAATGTAGTTAACATAAATACACAAGTACAACTCTTACCAGCACCAGTATGAAAGTGTCAAGTTGCCTGCAGTGTATTCATCAATTCTTACATTGTCTCCCCACCGCTCAGCAATGAGGTGTTTTGTCTGTACAAAGCAATACAAAAAAAATGCAACAATTCATAATCTTTCACAATTGATGAGTGTTTACGGCATTAAAATACTGATGAAACAATGTTTGATATGATAATCTAAATCATACATTACAGTACCACCAAAAGCAATGGATCAATTGGTTTTAGGATAACCTTGACACAAATTGGTGGTGTAGTGGTTCAGTGGTTAGAGTGTCTGACTGGTATACCTAAAGGCTGTGAGATCTTGAAAACGCTGGCCTGACCACTGTGTTGTGTCCTTTAGCAAGATACTTTACCCGACTTGTTTCAGTCAACTAAGCTATATAAATGAGTTACTACCAGCTTCTGCTGAAGGCTAACTTGTGATGGATTAGTGGCCAGTACAGGGGGAGTCAAAGACACTCAACCACTTAACATTATGAAAACCAGAGATAAGCAATGGCCTTATGATGAGCCACTTGGCTTGGGAAAGGATTTAGCTTAACAAATAAACCAGTGCTAAAACTAAACCTGATGCCTTCCAGCAGGAGTAAGAATGAAAACATTGTCTCAAACCTCCAATTAAGGGCTGGTAGACTCATTAACAATGACCACAGACTGAAATCCTAATAAAGCTCAAACTTACTTACCTGATGATGTAACACTTTAACTTGAAGCACCAAACAAAAATAATCTGGTATAATGGTCAAGGTACTTAAAGCTATTGATTAGAATGAATTGTATACTAAGGTCACCAGGAACAAATCAAGTATTAACCCTCTTAGCCCCAAACGCGACATTTGACGTGTTGCTAAATTCTCCTAAACTGTATCCATACTTTCCTTTTAAACAGTTTGGAAGAATCTCACTTTTTATATTAGATAGCTTGCTGTGCGTGATCATTTCCTTTATTCTCAAAACCAAACAACTTACTTTGTAGTGATATCGTAGGGAGAAAATAGATGTTGATAAAACTGGCTGGGGCTGAAAGGGTTAATCAATACTAATGAAAAGTCATACTAGCCTACCACACTAAGGTCACAGGTAACATAAATGTTACATGCTGTCTGCACTAAAGCCTTCACTAACAAGGTTGAGGATACGCAAACAGTTGTACATGTCGATCAGTGGCTCCTCTTCCCCAAAGAGTCTGGACTGCACAAGCTGATGGATATACTCTTTCTAAAGAAAAAATAGAACGTCAATCCTCTTTGAGAAGGAATGAAACATATGCATACTGCCACAGTATTAAGTAGATTCAAATCCACTAATAATTGATGAAGCTGGCCATTGTTTTTTGCAGATGTTTATTTAACAATAATATTCTATGAATGCACAATGGGAATGAGGTGATATATAGCTGACCTTGTCAAGGTATCATAATTGTAAAGATCTAATCATTTCACAACACATGGAAACAATGATTTATTAACAAGTGGATTATATCAAACCTTATGACATCAGACATTACTTTATTTGTAAAAGAATCTAACATAATTTAATTGTAAAAAAATTTAATTACAGTAACTCAGGGTTATAAAGAAATCATTACGTTAACAAACCTGGCGTGAATGTACAAGAGGCTTTCCATCTATAAAACAATAGAAAATAAAAATTAACATATAAAAGTTGCAGGTTGAGGATTGAGAGTGACATGACAGGTCTGAAAAAGAGAACTTCAGACAATAAAGCTACTAACACTTGTTTAGCATACCTAATAACTGGATTGTACTTTTTTCATATTAAAATTGCAAAAATGAACAGTTTTCAAACATTTCCAAACTGCATAATTATTTCAAAGATTTTTTCAAATGCTCTGACTCAATTTTTTGCACATGTACCTATAAACATTTTTGACAAAAAAAGTGCAGATTCATTTTATTTGTCTGTGCCAGATGGCTGAAGTATCCATTTAACTATCTGACTCACCAATAAAACATAAAGGCAAAGGATCGCTGTAAATAGTTCATCGCAAGTCTTTAATTCCCACTTACACTCAACAATGTCAGGAATTTTTTTAATTTCTTACTTTCATACAAGAAACTGTAAGTAAATACTAACCCCCAGTAGCCAGGTTCTGCACCAAGATATCAATCGAAAGAAGTCGCCATGGAACAAGAGGTTCATCTCCCATCACTGTGAGTGACACCTGTATACACAACAAATAGTTATTAATATATACAATCACTGGGGGGACCTGTTTAATATACAACAACTGTAGTTTTTATTGTCTTGACTATACATTTTTCCCTTAGAATTTTTATGGACTATCAGTCAGAGTAATTTTGCAATATTTTTAATTACAATTTTTTTTTCATTTTGTGACCTTCATATTTATGTATTTTGATATTTAGAGATATTTATATTGTAATGTAATTTTATATTGTAATTTTGTTTTTCAGTCGAGCATTTTTAACACAAGCCCCTGGCTTGGGAGACTAGGCAACCACTCCCTATGCCCCTAACTCTAAATAAATATTGTATTGTATTGTAACGAATGACCTGTGAGAGACCTGTGTACTCAACAAATGGCAAACTTATACAATCACCAGGAGACAAACCTACATGACTATGCACACAATAAATGTTTGACTTGTATAATCACTGGGTAACCTGTGAGTGAGACCTACATTGTATGCACACAACAAAATAATGTTAAACTCGTACAATCACTGGTAAATCTATAGCTATACACACAACAAATGTTTGATTTGTACAATCCCTAATGTAACCTGTCAGTGAGACCCTTACACACTTGTAACAAAATAATGTTTGAATTATACAATCACTGGGAGACCTGTGAGTAAAAACTGAGGACAGCACAACAAATAGAAAACTCATATAATCACTGGGAGACCTGTGAGAAAAAACTGGACATAACACAACAAATACAAAAATCATACAATGACTGAGAGACCCTGTAAGTACAAACTGCACACAATAAATACAAAAACTCATACAATGAATGGGAGATGATTTGCATGAGGCCTGTGTGCACACTATTAATCAATTACCACAAAATATTTATCAAACATACCTCAAATTCATGTTCCACTCGAAACTTAACCTGGCCATCCACTGCAAGACAGAATCAGATCATAAGCATAATTATTTAATAAAATATGGATATGAACTTGTTCAAAGCATAACAGCTCCAAACAATTTCCAGGTAGTTACCTAGTTGTGCACTCGGAATGCCTTCAGGATTGAGTTGATCATACGACACTATTCAATACGGCATTACTATCATGAAAACCATGTCCATTGTTTTCCTCAACTGTATAGTTTAGCTTAATTAATTATTATAAATATTATTTATTTACTATTCATTTGCTCATTTATTTATTTAAATTCATAAAATTATTTATTTATTAAATAAATCTATTTATCTATTTATCAATTTACTTATTTGTAAATGGTGAGTTTGGGTACAGACTTAGAAATTTAATATTTTTCTTATCTAATTATAGAAATCAGTAATTTTAGGCAGTCCTTTTTAAACGGCCCCAGGCCTGTTGTAGTCTAGTTTCACTGTATACTGTAAGTAATTAAAATATGGACTTTATTATTTTTGTTATTAGTTGAAGCTGAATAAATTAAACAAGGTGATCTTTCAAATGGGAGGGATGAGTAAAGTGGGAAAGGGGCAAAAGGGAGAGGGAAAGACTACGACTAGAGAAGTTATATTTTCTCCTCTTGAAAACTTAATAATAATTTATGATCTACAGTTACTTTAAATAACCCATTTAAACTATTTTAGGTTGACTACAAATTTTATTTAAGTTGAATGATTGAGAAAAAGAGGGTCAAGCCAGGATAAGTACACATAATTATAATTTGAACTTAAAGTCGAGATTTAAGGGAAGACACAATCACCACTTGTCTAGTTCAAATGCCAAACTCATTGTTTGTAGTAAATACCGGTACTGTCTGACAGTACATCCCAAGGGTGTACTCCCAAAATTTCAGGGCGGCGGTGTGCCACTGAATCCCCCCTAAAACTGACCCTGTTCCTGACCAAGAAAAGCAACAAAGTGATACCCTGTTCCAGACTCAAAGCAAGAAAAGCATGCCCTGTTCTTGACTCCAAGTCCGACTCTCTTGGCATCCTGTTCCTGACCAAAAATTTATATCCCTGTTCTTGATCAAAACATCATAATTTATATACCCTGTTCTTGATCAAAACACCATAATTTATACACCCTGTTTTTGATCAAAACAACGTAATTTATATACCCTGTTCTTGATCAAAACACTGTAGGTACCAGTAATTTATACACCCTGTTCTTGATCAAAAGGCTTGAAAACTATACCTTGGGTAGCAGCACATACCTGTACACTCAATATACGGGAGTACCCCCCTCTCCCCTCCCCCTAGCAGTACATGTACCTATGGTTAAGTTTGACATCTCAGGAGGTAGCTTTGACGTAAGCAGTCTGTGTTGAATAACTTGTGTCAGCTTCTGCAGGGTTCTGTTCTTCTCTCCCAACGTAATGGGATCAGGTGGAACTATCTTGCCCTATTTTAAAAATCAAAGATTTAAGGTGACTTTCATGGCTGAATCAATGGATTTTCTCTTTTTCAGAAGAAGAGGAAGTTAAATTTTCACATTATTTATAAATCCAAATAATTTCCAAAGGGAACATCTTAATCAACTAAAAAGACATTGATCGATCACTTCTGCTAAGGCTTTATGCATTTTAAAACAATTTAATACATTGTGTTCCAGCCCAGAACATGAGAATTGACAACTACAATCCAACTTAATTGTCTCCTGAAACAGCCCATCTGTAGCATTTACTTTTTGAAAAACTTAGATTGGTATCTGAACAGTATCTATTGATAGACATTTTAGCTTGAAACAGATTTTTTGTCAATAAATCCCTGAGCATGTGCAAAATCATGAAAGGGCCCCTTTAAAATTGACCTTCCTTCACAAACACAGGTGCCATTATAAATTTTTATAATTTTCTTTAAACATTTTACTTTATATTGATTTTAATAATAGTTGCAAAATTTTTGTATAAACATCCACATGTAGGCTGACCAACAAAATTCAATTGCACCTTTCCTGATCCCTAGCCCAATAAATGAATGTTACTTTGTCTCACCCTTATGCAGGTGGGAAGTCTGCAGTATGAACCTGTAGTTAATACATCAACTGCAGCTGGAAGGGAAAATGTCGGGAGCCTAACGCAGAAAAGGCATTTGAATAATTAGTGATTGAGTAATTATAACAACATACTGTTTAATCCCCTGGGGGAAGGAAGCCATTTAGGGTACTTGCTAGTAATGGGATGAAAAACTGAAACTTTATGTACAGTTTATAAAGTGTATACAGTAACCTATGATTACGTAACTACAACATTATGTAATATAGATGTATTGTATACTGATGATTATATAGCTGAATAAAAATGATTCTAAATCCACAAGCACAAGCACATACTAATTCAGACCAGAGGCGTTCTTGGGGAAAGGGTCAAGGGGACATGGCCCTCCTTCCAATGGTAACCTTGAAGCAATACAGTTTAGCAAAACACCAGTTGGGAAGTACCTCTTTTGAAACAGAGACACTCTACTCATGCTGATTTTTCCATAATTTTATGTACCAGCTCCCTCTTTCCAGAATTTCTGGATCTGCTCCTGTTTACTATATTAATAAGTAAATCTATTTTATTCTAAAGACAAAGCTAGCTTTCATTCAAATCTTTGAACTATAATAAATTGTACAGGTGTACAAGGTATAGAGATATTCTGACCTTGCTTGCACTAAAGTTTCCCGAGACATCTTGGCCAACATGTCTGCTGTGTCCACAAATATCAAGGACTGTTTGTCCAAGAATGAGGATAGAGCCTACAACACAACATCTCTTTGTTAACTCCTATCCTGCAAAAGCAACTTTGCAAAAGCCTAGAATGTCCTTAGCTAGCTTCTAAATCAGTTACAATAAATGATTGGTGTTTTTGAACTAGTCATTGAAAACCCATATATTATGACTCTCAAATTTCATTTTGCTTGTTTAGAAGTTGGGGTAGAAATGATTGGTGCTATTCATTTTAGCTTTCAGACCAGTTGTTAAAAACCCATAAAATCACCATTCATTTTGTTTGTTGCATTGTGCTGACTATAACTTATATAACAATAGCAAGTGTTCTAATTAATCTTGTGTAACTTCAGCATAGTTTATTGATAAAAATAGAAAGTTATTTTATTACAATTGCAACTAAATAAAATTTACATCAAAGATAAGACAGTGTTTGACAAACTTAAATCATTGTCACTCATACAAGTGAAAATGTATCGATGCATATTGATCATTGTAAATCAGTGATTATAAAATGGAGAGAGAATCAATCAAATCAAGAGATTTGCAATAAAACATGATAAAATTAATTCATTCTAATAATATTTATATCAAATAATAATACTGATGTTAATTATCTACTAGGTAATTAAAGTTTACCTGACATTTATCAACACGACCTGCACTTGCTGCCCATTTTACCAGTGCCAACAAACGGACAAACTGTTGCCGGGTCTTACTGGCAAACTGCACAATTTCAATTTTCCTAAAACAGTTAAAATAAAATTAATAAATTTTACATCATAAAAACTAAGTGAAAATTAAATTAATAATCAAGTTTAAGAGCTACCTGTGACCAAATCTGAAATATGATTTCTTTCAAGACTCTGGCACCAGGTTCGCTGCCCCAGTGCAATCCTTAACAACTATGATTAGGAACTATATAAACATTAAGTGGAGGAAGACCTGGACCTTACAGAAGCCAACAAAAACAAGAACCATTGTTCTAAGTTAACTGGAAACAGCTTTGTTTACTTTAATTCATGTATCTTACAATCTTTTGACTTACTTTCAACTTACTCAAAACTTTTCACAATTTTAATAACAACTCTGGCCAGATAACATATTATTAATCAATCCAGTCCCATCCCAACCCCTCCTACTCTTTTCCAATAAAATTATTTACACTGAGAAAAGCACTGCATCAGAGATG
>JANRMR010026675.1:2010-15051 GCA_025434825.1 Bergia sp. 'catenularis' | reverse complement strand
TCCCAGAAACCCCCCAAAAGCCCAGTCTGAATAGAATTAAATTTCATGTATTGACTAGCCAATGCTTCGGTGGCAACACAGTTGTCAGGAAAATGTCTTTTAATGAGAATCACATTTGACCAATAGTCGATAGATGTCGATGTTCGAGTGGCCACGTGATACGGGAAGACTGGATTGTTGGATGAGAATCCATGCATTTTGAGTTCTTTATATTACGTGACAACAGATTCTGTATTTTAAAAAGAAACCGTGGCTGCGTTTACTTGGCAGCTAACTTTGCGATCAAGAAATGGAACCTGGAATTCCAGGAAACATTCGCTGGCACCTGAGCAGTGCCCTCAAGCCTCATGAATTGCGACAAAATATAAACTGTAAACTTCCGAATATAAATCCATGAGATTATAACTTCCAAAGCGTCTCAAAGCCTTCAGTTTAAAAAACACAGTAGACACTATTCAGAGGCGGCGGAGCGTTTGAAAACGTTGGGGGGGGGGGGAAAGGTTGAGCTCATCGTACACCAAGTCAAAAGCTTGCCCTTACTCAAATTTCCCAAAATATTCTTTCAAACACAAAGACCATTTCTAATTACTAGAAACTAGAAACGCCGTCGTGTCAGTGGGAAACCGCTTCTATCGAGTAGTAGAAATCCGGCAGTCGATTGGCTTCTCGAACACAGGGCTGGAGTTGTTCAAAAAACAAGTTCTACAATATTATTTCACCAAGCGCGATCCTGAAGAAACGTTTTGCGAAAAGATCACCAGACTGAACATTTTGCCAAACCAATTTTATGCAGCGCTAGCATGATTTCAGCACCGAAACGTGGGGGGAGGCTGAGTCCTCCAAAATTTTCGATTTGCAGGACTACAGCCCCCTGTCCCCCTCCCCCTGCTCCGCCGCCTCTGGTATTCAACATGTTAAATGGTAATTTCGATTTACCGGACTACAGCCCCCTGCCCCCTCTACTCCACCGCCTCTGCTATTCAACATGTTAAATGGCCATTTCACATGTTGTCAAAGTTTCTGAAATACTGACAATAATCTTGTTAACCGTATCTGAAAAGAAAAAAAAAACAATCATACATTGGTTTACGTCCATTACAAGACTAATTTATAATCAGAAGGAGTTTTGTGTCTCAGATTTGGTGAGCGTATATTCAGAAGGGCTTATATGTTCGTGGTGGGCGGGGGGGGCTTATACTCAAAGGAAGGAAGGAAGTATTCGGGGGGGGGGTTATATTCGGAGGATGAAGCTTATATTCGGAGGAGGAAACTTATATCCGGAGGAGCTTATATTCAGGGAGAGCCTATATTAGGAGGGGCTTATATTCAGGCAGAGCTTATATTCGGAGGGGCTTATATTCTGATCCTTGAACGGTTTGGGAGGCTTTCATGCATGCTCTTGCTTGAACTGTTTTTTGAGGATACATTGGGGAGTCTCCCGGGAGGTCTGTGGTTACGTTTCCGTGTTCTCTTTAAAATCTTTGCTTTGTTACCTTGTTTCGGTCCAAAGTTTCAGCACCTTCCTCATTCCCTGTTCCCCAACATATTTCTTTGCTTCCTTGTTCCCTATGATTTTTTCTTTGTTCCCATGTTCCCATATAAATATTTAACGTGTACCATTGTTCCCCCAAACCCCCGCTCCGACTGGGAGACCCTCATTTTGCTTTGAGAGCTATCCACTCCTGTCCCAAAATATCTCAGTAATGACCACCCCTTAGTCTGGTCCGTTAGCAATATAAAAAATACTGAGTTGCCACTGTTACATTTAAAATGTAAAGTCAAGTGTTTAAAGGGAAAGTTTCTAAAACAATTTCATGCAATCGAATTTCGATCGCGAATCGATCGCGGTCGTTTTCGGTTTGTTCTGAAAGACATGGCGCGCGGGGAAGGATGGGAAAGGTAGAAGTTAGAATCTCCTTTAATTTCTTTTTCTTTTCTCTCCTTTCCTTCCCACAGTTCTCTCCGCGCATCGCCCTTTGCCCTCGTCCAACCAGAAAAGACTGGGTACGAGTCAGCATTTTCAGTTTTTCCAAAATGGCTGATGGCAGCCTGAATATTTCCACAACGTCGGGTTGTAAGTTAATTTTTCCGATTTATCCGTTCTTGAATTTCAGTTTTTCAGTTGCTTTAAAGCTAACACAGACGACTCGTTTTTTTTATTTAGCATTGCCAACCCAAGATGTGATATCAAGCAATCCTGACAGTTCTGCGCGAGACTTCTACATCGGTCTTGGTCTTGCAGTCTCGTCCAGTATTTTCATTGGATCAAGCTTCATAATAAAAAAGAAAGGACTATTAAGAGTTGCTAGGAATTCAGGAACCAGAGCTGGTATGTATACTAGTTTATTCGAAGATAGGAATCTTTGAAATTAAGTTATGTTATTATTTTCTCGTGGTCAAAGAGACGAGTTTAGTTTACACGTCATTAATATTTTAGTGTCGCGTTTTTCTCAAGGAGAAAATTAACCACGAAGTGTGAATACTAGATATCTTTCCTTTTTAGGCCAAGGAGGGCATGCATACCTCAAAGAATGGCTTTGGTGGGCCGGCATGTTGACAAGTAAGGGACTGAGTTTAAGTGAACATTGTTTTTTGTGAATTTTGTACAAACTAGATCTAGAAGTATTGAATTTTTGCTTCGTTATTGTGCTAATAATAGTGTGCTATGCTTGTCACCAAGCGAGCTGCGTTCCATTTCCGCTTCGAAAACAAATTCACAAGTTGAATCAGTGATAGTCCATGTTAGGCGATAAAAGTTTATAATAAATCGGGGTTTGAAAATCGCTTAAGAAAACCGAGTTTTCGTTCGCTAAAAACGATGCATTTGTTTTGAAGTCAGAACCACAGAAGTGCGTGTTGAAAGACATAATTAGCGACATGGTCCTTGTTTAAAATTTTTATATTTCTGTTACCCCCAACCGTCATTATATTTATGAACCTGAAAATGTTGATTTTGCAACATGCTGGAAGAAATTACTTGTGGCTTTTAATACCGTGACGATTTCTGTGTATACTATATATTACTTAATACAGCAAGCGAGAAAATAAATAGAAAATCTATTAATTACATTAACAACTTTAAACTTAATAATCATAGTTTCCTTATAGCAACATGAAGTGCATTCAGTATACAATTGTTTTTTAATTAGAACATCTCTTTTCAAAGCTGAACATTCTAAATTTTTTTAGGATGTCAGCATTAAACAGTCCTAAAAATGTCCTCAACACTGTGTGTCTGTATGCATTCAAAGCTAACTCAGATCAGATATGAACACAAATGCATCATTATTGCCTGTTTGCCAAAACCTAATGCATGGCTTGCACTGCTCCTGAAATTCCTGGAAAACGCCGGGAATTTTATAATTTTCTTCCAGGGCCCTGGAAAACTCGTAGAAAATCAGTCATTTTCCCTGTACTCCTGAAATTCTTGTGGAATTTTGTGGAGAATAATTCTGTAAGACTATAAAAAATAACCTACAGATTACCAAAGCTTCTGATTTGCAATTACTTCAGTGTAGACTCAATTACAAGATGTTTTTCTGAGGATTTCTAAAGATTTTTTGTTCTGTTTCTCTTGAAAAGGTTCATAAACCTGGCAATTTTTATGGTGGTGTGAGACCAATATTGTATCTACTAACATGACTGAGTTAACTTGATTTTTATTGCTTTCATCATAAAAGAAAATCAGAGGCTAGGTCCTGGAAAAATGATCTAACTACCCTGGAAAACTCCTAGAATTTTATGATCACCAATCAGTACAAACCATGCTACTATAATGTGACATTGGTCTGTACTCCTACAATATTTATTAGCAGCTCTCAATACTTCCATTTGCAAAATTTATATAGAAGTAAACATTAATTTATTTTTTTAGTCTCAGCATTAGATGAATTCTTAAACATATTGATTTCTTAAATCTTGACTTTTGCAAACAAGATGTTTGTTTGTTTTTTGTGGGCAAGCTCAATGGCTTCAACCACTGACCCGTATTCAAACACTAGCAGGAGTTGCCCTGGCAAAAAAGTGCACTGTCTCAAAATGAAAAATATAACTATGACAAAAGTCAGTTTAAAAAGACAGTGGTCAGCGGTGCCTCATCCTTGTCAATTTCACAGAGGTCACAAGTTGGTGCTGTCTGGGTTATGATTGCCTTAATTTTCACTGAATTTTTATTCATTTTCATTAAAAAAAATTGATCAGGTATTTTATCATTGACAGTTAAAAGGGTGACTTTTTTAAAGAGTTGCTGGCCCTATTGGGTCACCAATTTCAAAACTCACTGGCCTGAAGGGGTAAAAAGTGCTTTGGGGCCATTGGGCCAATGTTAATGTTAAGCACTGACTAGACTTTTTAAACAATTAAATGCATTGTCTTCAGTTGTATATAAATTAAATGCATACAGAAATGATCACCCCTCCCCCTTGAGTTTGTTGTTAATACAAAAACTCATTTTATCCAAGAACTATTTTAAAGACAGTGTAATAACTTCTGATTTATTTTTTATTTTTGCCTTGTACTTTTCCAGTGATATTTGGTGAAATTGCCAACTTTTCAGCATATGCCTTTGCTCCAGCCATTCTAGTAACACCTCTTGGTGCCTTGAGTGTACTGGTCAGGTAGGTACTGTGTTGAAATGCGTAATACATGCTAACCAACTCCCATACCTATAAGGGTGCATTCACTGAGACATAATCTGGATTAGCAGGGGTGGACACTAACTTTGTTCAGCACCAACCAGCCATGCCATAGCAAAAGGAATCCACCGACACTACAAAAAATTCACCAGCCCATCTAGTTTTTTTTATTAATCTAAATCATGTTTATAAACTTTTAAATGTGTCAAATGCTTAACTAGTCTTCTAAAAGGTGAGGCTCTCCTTGTCCGGTAATGAACATCTCTCTAAGTGTAAAATATGCTATGTATATCTAATGATCATGTTGTACATCCTTTATCACACAAAATTGATAAGAATCACAAAGAATACAAATGTCTTAAAAAGGTTGCAAAAATTTCATTTGTGATCCAAAGTAAAGTTCACATCGTAAAATACAACACTTGACAAGTTATGGTACTTTGCAGTTATGTTACAAAGGTAATTGTAAACTTACAATATGATTTCACTGGTATCACTGCACAAATGCACGTCTTTTTTCTGCAAAATGTACAGGGCAGATGTGCCAGTACTTTGTGAAATCTACTGGCCCAAGGTGAAACTTGGCAGCCCCTGGCCATCAGGCCAGCATTAGTTTCCATCCCAGGATTACCAATATGGTCTTAAAGAATTTTAAAAACCCTCTTCACACCAGAAACAATAAAACTATTGGACTGGATTAAAACTTTAACTTTAATCTGTATTAAGTTTCAAATAGCAAAGCTAAGTCTGAAACTGCTCAGATGTTGGCATAATTCGCGATTTTTGATGAGGGAGGAAACCGGAGTACCCGGAGAAAACCCCCGACGTCGGAGAAGGACCACAATCCCAGCTCACATACTTCCCCGGCCGGGAATCAAACCCGGGTTGCATTGGTGAGAGGTGAGTGTTCTATCACTGTGCCACCCCGATGCCCCGGGGTGAGCTGAAAACATACACTCAGCTTGTTTTCTTATATTTCAAAAGAAGCAAACTGCTCGAATGAAGGAATCAAAGGTTTTACCTCATGTATTCCTATTCTGGAATACGCCAATCAAATACACCCTAAGTAACTTCATACTGTAACCCAGGCCTTTTTGAGCTCTTTGCTGATATTAAATTCCCAAATTCAGAATTTGACTCAATTTTAAACAGCTCAGAAACTTGTGAGTACGAAATTAATACAAGAACATGATTGTGTGTTTTGGTGTAGGATATTACTAATATATTTTGACACTTTCTTAGCTGGACTTTGTCTGGTATTCCTGGCAGCTCATTTAAAGCTTAAAAATCACATTAAATTTACTTGATCATTGAGAATTTAAACAAAGTAAGTTTGTTATGACCATATAAAATTATAGTTTTCCTCAAAATGGTCTTGCTATTAACAGTAATAATAATATTATAAAGTTTTATTAACCTGTTGTTAAAAACAATTAAGATATCTTTCAACCAACAAAACTTTTGTCATTAAATTTTTAAAATATACATGTACCCAACTTATAATTTTCTTGAAAAGGTTGTATTTATTTAATAATTATATATTTTTTGTTCTCTTGCAGTGCGATTCTGGCATCTTATTATCTGGATGAAAAGCAAAATCTTCACGGGAAGATGGGATGCCTGTTGTCACTGATTGGCTCAACAGTTCTAGTTCTGCATGCACCCCAAGAAGGTCAAATTGATACAATGGAGGAATTGTCAGCCAAGTTGGTGGGACCAGGTAAAGAGTAAACCACTTGCACAATTCTCTTGATGCATGCAAAATAGTTGTTGCGAGTATTTAGTAATATAGAATTAAAGAAAGAACCCTGTGGAACCCTCAAGCCTCAAGGTCTCAACAATTTACCTAAAAACACCTTGAGATTTGGGTCCTAAACCTTGAGATTTGCAAAAATGTTTCAAAATGAAGACAATACTAAATTAAATGTGAAGTTAGTATAATTTATCACATGGTGTGAAATGCATGTACCGGTAAGTCCTGTACGTGTAGCTCAGTGATACATCTGCACGAATGTCCTGCATCTCTGAAGCACATTTTTTGCAAAACATGCACAGATCATTTTAAAGAAACATTCCTTTTGATGTAACTTTATTTGAGCAAAAATTAATATACTGTAATTTTTTAAAAATATTATGCTAACTAACTTTGACTGTTTCTCTCCTTTTCTCAGGATTCATCGCATATGGCTTCATAGCTACTGTCCTGTCACTTGTTTTAGTTTGCTACTATGCACCTCGATATGGCAAAGTCAATATTCTGGTCTACATTGCCATCTGTTCGTTAATAGGTTCAATATCTGTCATGGGCTGCAAAGGAGTTGGAATTGTATTGAAGCAAACGTTTAACCACAACAATCAGTTTGGCAATCCTGTCTCGTGGGGGTTGATATTTGCGGTTTGTTTTTGCGGCACAACCCAGATTAACTATCTCAACAAGGCTTTGGACATCTTCAATACCTCGTTAGTGACGCCAATATATTATGTCATGTTTACAACATTGACAATCATTGCTTCTGCAATTTTGTTCCAAGAATGGGAAATAATGGGGACAAAAGATGTCATTGGTACATTTTGTGGCTTCTTGACGATAGTTCTAGGTGTGTTCTTGCTACATGCATTCAAAGATATCAAATTCTCTATACATGATCTGCAGCTGATAACAAAGACAAGAGGCAGAACCGAGGGCCACATTGTTGAGAACTCTGAAACAATAATGCTGAACAATGTAAATAGAGACCAAGATTCTTCAGATGAAGAAACAACTCATTTTCTAACTTCCAACAATTCTAATCATATCTGACGAAGCAGTCTTGCACACCCAGGCTAGATAAATTTTCGAAGAGACTGTAACATTGTTATGGTATGCATATTTTCCATTGCTTACTAACACACTATCAAGATATAAAACAATTCACCATACCAAAAAAGATGGCACCATGCAATACATTGTGGTACAAGGATCAAAATATGCAAAAATGTAAACAAAATGGTGGCTGGCCATGGTCCACTGTGACTGACTTAAGTTTAATAAAGGAGCTGGAAAATTTAACAAAAACAGAAGCTGTACAATGGTTGAAGTGTAGGGGAAGTCGTAATTTGAGTAACCTCCACTCGTACACACTTGCTTTTTCACTGGTCACTGAGATTTAGAATTCGTTTTTTTCTCTTTTAAATTTTGTCTTTCAAAAAAGAATAGAACCTTGTACCACCAGCATTTGTGGCAACAGTAGGCAACACAACACTTGTAGTTAGGCATTTTTTGCCTACTGCTGCAAATCTATCTCAAAGTCTGCCATCTTTGTGTACATTCTTTGCATAATTTTTTTCTTTTACCACAATGCATTGCATGGTGCAGCGGCCCGTTGCCCCACTGGGGGCCTGAAGGCATGAGAGAGAGAGAGATTGTGTGGTACCATATTTTTCAGTATAGTGAATTTGCAACTACCACATCAAATAGTTCAAACTTGATTTTAATCCTTTCACTTGCAAATGTGTTATAGATACATTTACACTTAATATGTTGGGAGAATTTTACATTGTTTTCATTAGAGTTTGGAATGATCAATTCCTATTCTCAAAACCAATCAACTTATTTTGTACTGATGCAGTAAGGAGAATTAGCATTAACTTACCTAACTACTTAGCCACCCTTGAGTTACTGTAAGTGGTGAAGAAAATATGTAGTTGCCCCATTTGGGATAGGTTGAAGAACCTAGTGCAAAATATGATGTAATTTATGTGACATTAAATTAGGGAGAGGGAAGAGGTCAAATATAGGGAAGAGTTTTTCACTTCTTGCATTTATTTAACCTTCTCAGCCCTAAACACGACATTTGGTGTGTTGCTAAATTCTCCTAAACTGTTTCCATGTGTTCCTTTTAAACAGTTTGGGAGAACTTCTCTTTTGATACTAGATAGCTTATCGTGTGTGATCAATTCCTTTATTCTCACAACCAAACAACCTATTTTGTCTTGATAATGTTAGGAGAAAATAGATGTTGATAAACTGGCTGGGGCTGAAAGGGTTAATGAAACAATTTACCTACTTTCAAATTTACTAGCTAGAAGGGTAGGGGCTTTTGAGAGCTGTAATGGAAACTTGTCAGTAACTGGTAGGCCAGAAATGTAAAAGATAATATTTAGATTATTTTTTTTATCTAACATGTATTTAATATTCAATTCTTGTATGTAGTGATCGCGCACGATCGACAACAGTTACTTTATTTGTACTTTTTATATTTACTGTACATAAATGATAATAATGTAACACAAGAAAAATCTTAAGCTTTCAGTATGGAAATCAGTGTTACTGATTGTTATTCAGCAACATACGTGTAAATTATTAAAATTTTTGATTTGTAAACTGAAAAATGATGCATCTGTTCATGGCATTCATTAACTAGTTTATTTTTTTACCATGAAATAATATACATTCTGAACTTTTGAGCTTGATATTAAGGCCTGCTGGACTACTTATTAACCACGTTGGTTGCCAGGGAGATTGTTGTCCAGCTTGACCAATAAGGGAAGTGAGCATCTGGAATGCCACTTGTGAAATAAGTACTCCATATGTTAATATTGTTATATAACAATAAAAATTGGATTAATTAAAGAATAATAGCTTCCCCCAACCTTGCCTGCTTGAACAGCAAGACACTCATTCAGACTACCAAAAACACACACGAAAATTTAAATATATAGAAGTATGAAATGTAGTGTTTTGTTTATTATAAGAAATCTTATTGGTACATAATTTCATTCAAACCATAAACAGGAAGATTTAAAAACTGGCACAGTTCACAGTTGCCACCACTTCATCAAAGTTATCAATCTGGGCCTAGCCTTCGCTGGTGACTTTTTTCAAACCTATTCAGTTAATGGCATTTACATCTTAATTTTAAAAGGCCAGTTTCAAATAACGTGATATAAGTATGCTAAATACTATCAAAGTGTTAGCTTTAACAACTTGCTATGAATAAATCAAAAGATCAATTAGTTGCTGGTTGTGCATCAGGGCTCTAATTATAAATTATAGTGGATTTGAAGGGATATTTCTCCATTTTAAACTTAAGCTAAAGATAACTAAATGTTACATTAATATTCAGCTGTTGCATTATTCAGTTGCTAATAGATCAAGTGAAACTTTCTAAATAAAAATGACCTGTCATTAAACTACCATAATATGCATGTAGAAGGCCATGCTAGCATTAACCCATATTATTTACAGTTCTTTGTTTCAGTTTAAAGAAAACCTCGGCCTAATAAGACTTGGAATTAATTGAATGTTGTGTTTGCAGGGTATTTATTATAATACCTTTGTCTTTACTAAGAACTTGTTGCCATTACAGACTAATTCAGTTCTTTATCAACAATGTCCTTTCATCTGGGTGGAAGAGTTTTATAGGGTTCAAAGTCCCAGTATCATGATCTCTGTTACTGCTTCAAAATGAAGTCATGTACTCCATGATTGGTTATGAGACAAAAAAATGTTACTCAATAATTCATGATTAAACCATAAAACTGTAACATTGATCAGTAAAAAATCTCCAAATAAAAGGTGTGATTTGTTATTTCTTACTCCCTTCCCCCTTAGCCAGCCAGTTTCATTAGTTACAGTACATGGAATCATCAGCTGAGTGCTGTCGATCATCCTTTGACCAGTTGATATTGGTCATATAAACTTAAGATACTTGATTCTTAACAGCTCGCCCAGCCTTCTTCTTGAACCTTGCTCCAAATTTTTGGTTCCAATCATGGGAGTTGGCTCGATCTGCTTTTGTGATTCGAATAAAATCAAGTTTTTGAATCTGAGGAAGTGTGGAGATGATATAGTTCTTGTATCCACTGATGTTTTCAATGGGATTTCCATGCAAGCTAACAGCCTTCAAATTTGCAAGTCCAGCCAATTTATCTATCTCACTCAGTCGTTCAATGCTATTTCCATGCAGATAAATTGTCTTCAGATTGGGATAATTAAGAAGAACCTGCAAAAGAAAAAAAAATTTAAAAAGTTAGCTATCTGGAGATAATGGTCAGCTGTCAGGGCCCAGTTGTTCGGGAGTTGATTAGCATGGACTAACCCAGGGTTAGGCAAAACTTAAACTTAAATTTTTTAAGCTAACACTACATCAAACGGTGTCTACTCAGTATCACTGAAATACTCTAAGGAAACCCATTTAGTATGTAAACCAGAAATGAGACCTCAAATTCATCTATTTGGAAGTATAGTGTAAACCAATAAACTTTTTAATAAACCTCACGAATCTAATTAATCCTTGATTGTCCATTAATGCTGTCAGACTTTAAAGTCCTTTTTGAGGGTTAAATAATGACAAATAATATTTTTAGTAACTACTAATCATGTTAGCAAAATTAAAGGGGCTGCATATATCAACAAAGTGATATCAATTTTAATTCACAACTCCAGAGATGAAGTGAGTTCTGACACTGCCTTCCCCCCTCCCCCCACTACCAAAATAAAAATATCCCAGAAAGTAATGCTAAAAATGACAATTTTGCACAAAAGAATAACATGTAATTATTAAGTCATGAATACTAAAATAATGCATAGTTTCTTAGATGAGAAAAAGTAATTACACATTTATGTTGCTCAATCATACAATTTAGTGTTTGGAAGACTTAATTGCAAATGCATTTTTGAAATCATGACAATTCATACAAGCCAATGATTGTAGTGTGATAAAATTTATTATTATTCACCAAACCATAAATTACTAAGATTTATGTGCAAAATGAAGGTGATATTTCGTGTGTCTAAATATAATATTTTGACATGTGTGTCAAATATTACTTTCCCACCAAACGTTCCTGCCTTAGAATTCGCTAGCCAATCAGAATGATGGCTGGTTTTTGAATGATGTGAAAGCTTTGGTATGCAATGCTTTCGTTTCAGTTAAGGCACAAAGTGATTACATTACAAGTGAAGTGGGGTATTTATTGTTTTCTTCAGTTTTACTTCCCTTTAAGGTTTCTTCTCTGAGTTGTAAAGTAATAATTTATGGCTTGATGAATAATAAACAAAACATTACATGGCCGCTTGGAGATACGATTTCTATCTTCTCATATTGTAAATATCTCAGACACTCGTTCGCTTTGCTCACTCGTACAAGATTTTTCAATACTTGAACAAAAAAATCATATCTTCACACGGCCATGTCATATCCTCTATTTCTTTCATGCAAAATTAACATTTGTTGCTGTAAGTTGTTTCTTTCTTCCATTTCTGTGCCTGTGATCCTTGTGACTTGCTCTCACTGGTGGCACTGGCTGATTCTGAGGAAAACAGACTGCTGGCAGTCTAATGCATTGTTGAAATCATATCACAGCTCATTCAAGCCATTTGACTATGTGTTATTCTTTCATGCAAAATTTACATGTTTTGCAGTATTGTATGGATAATGTGAGGGGGAGGGGGGGGGCAGTGCAGAACCAGTCCCCTTTGAATTTCTGGAGAAGGCGAACAGAAAAGAAGACTCCACTTCTATGTAACATCATACCTCATTTACAGTCGAGATGTCATTAAAGGATAAATCAACCCATTCCAACTCACTAGGACTCTCCAGCAGTCCTTCCACTGCTGCGTCAAAGTTTTCAAAGTCACTGATGGCATTGTTATTGAATCTGATTGCTTTTGTCTTGTATTTATCACTCTTGGATGATTTCTGGATTTCAAAAAAAAAGAAAAACTTAAGGTTTCATTGATTTATTCTGATTTATACAGTTTAATCAGCCACTAAATAAAAGGTATTATAAAATCTTTAACCTGCAGTCCCACCAATATGTTAAAAGATGAAAATGCTAACTACTTATCATGTGGCCATGCATGGAGGGAAGGGAGTTCCTTGGTAACATTCCTTTTTTTTGTGGTCATTTCTTTAAAAGCATAAAATTATAAGTTATTATCATGTCTTTCAGGGGGGACAGAGGACGATGGAGGGACAGTAGACTATCAAACATAATAATTGATGTATTAATTTCTTTGGGCAGCAAGTAAAATCCTTAAAATTTTTATTTTTATGAAAACCCAAACATTTTCCTGAGCATGCAACTTCAGTTGAAGAACGATTATATGAGACATTTTCAGAATTTTTAGTTGCGCAAAAAGAGGACTAGTATGAGCATCAAATTTGAAAAAAGTCAATACAAAAGACGGATGAGTGCGAGCTTGGCTCTCTGACTGCCAAGCGGGAGGATCCGGATTAAATTCCCAGCCTTGCCGAGGTTTGAATATTTGTGCAGTCCGCGGACGGTGACGTCAAGTCGTTGGTCGAGTCCCTCTTCATCCCGGCGTGGGACCTAAAAGAACCTACACACTAATCGATAAGGGTAGGGTTGTGACCCTGTGTTGTGCTCTATCCTGTCCCGGTCGCAGGGTGCATTTATCCTC
>JANRMR010026674.1:0-24744 GCA_025434825.1 Bergia sp. 'catenularis' | reverse complement strand
GAGAGTCGCCATTTTGAATGTCATATTAAATGTCAAGTGTTGTTTATGACAGACTATCAGTCGTTGATCTATTCTCCTTCCCCTAAACACTACAGTAAGTTGTAGTGCTGTAGTGAAATTTGTTTCTGAGCGATATCACTAGAATGGAAATCAGCCAAAACGGACAGAAACTCTCGACCCCAGATGGGTTTGAATCTAAAACCTCCGGATCACCAAATTAGCGGAAGGGATCAATTAACATCAGACTTTTATTCACACCACTGAGATCATTTAGCTTAAATTTTATTGAAAAACTTTGTTCGACATCGCTTTCTTATGTTGTCTAAATATTTTAAAATATTTTTCAATAATCTATATTCAAACCTGTATTTTAAAATTTACAACTTGTCATCACATTCATATAGTTTATATATACATACATGCAAGTTTACCTTTGGAATTGTTCCCTGTCTTTCTGCCTATATGATTATTCATTACATTATTCAGCTAATTCGGGTTTGATTTGCCATGCTTTATAATGCTCAAGCTGCAATATTTCCAAATCAGTAACCTGTATCTAGAGGATATATTTGTTGTGAGATTTGTTTTGAGAGAAGGAAAAAACATAAGCGAAAACAAACGCAGTTTTGAATAAACGTCAGATTAACTGGCAAAAGGATTGTCACACTACATACATACATACATAAATATATAAATATACTCACACATATATACACATAAACACAGACATCTAGATAAATAGACAAACAAATAGTTCAATTGGCAAAAAGAAAATTATAAAAAACAAAAAGATTCTAGTTCATACTGGTAAAAAAGGACGTTATAGAACCGATTTTGAAGTTTTATAACTAAAGGTAGTTTTCTATAGTAAGAAATAGCTGTTGTCATGTTGCGTATTTCTTGGTCCATTCCCGAGCTATCCTGTCGTGTTCTTCGCGACTGTGAATGTATTGAGTGGCGACACTGCCGACTAACGGGTCATCTGTAACATATAGGAGATAACGGCTAGTGAGATTCAAATATATGGCTATATATGTCTCGTTCATTGTGCACTCGTACAAGCTTTGTACATATATCAAGGGCGTAGCCAGGGCTTTAAGATGGGGTGGGTTTTCGGGGATCTGAATTAGGATATTTCCTACGAGTTGCTTCAAGTTTGAGACGGAAGGGGGGGAGGCGGGTTCTAAGCACCCAGGAAACACCCCCCTGGCTATGCCCTTGTATGAAAACAAGATGACAATAGATGTGAAGACTATTTGGTTGTCCAAACGTATACACTCCGACGTAGAGACTTGTAATTTTCCTTTTGTTTTGGCAACCCACAGTCCCTCTTGGTCGTGGTTTGCACCAATGGACGAGACATTCTTTTGTGAAGTAGCTGTACACCTACAGAGATGAAGGGACATACGAATATAGGGGCCGCGGAGAGAGGGCCCTCTTCTTATGCTCACATTTTCTTTGAAATCTGGAGTTTTCAAACTTTACGGTCTTTCTTGGAAATCGTTACAACAAGCTATTCTCTTCCGTGGTTGACTGCAGAAAAAGGTAATTTATAAGTGTAATAGATACAAAGTAACATTAATGGCGTGGTGCCAGCTTGTCTATGGCCTGTTTTAGTGTTCTCACTTTTGTGACCTGGTTTTGGTGCTACGAACTGCAAAACTATTACGTATTGCCGCTTTCTCTTTGTTATTCTCTTGACACTCACTGTTTTATTTTTAACTGAACAGTTTGAAGTTGTGGACGCATTTCTAACGATTTTAAAAAAAGTAAAATCTTAGAATTTTCTTATGGAAACAGAAACATAGACACGAACATAAGTGAATATATTGCAGGTCAAAATAATTTCAGGTATTGTTTTAAACTTTCGATGATCGTCAGTTCATCTTTAGCACATGGGAGAGAATGGTTCTGATTGGTGGAAAGACCGACAGATTAGCAAAAAGGTGCAAAATGCGCATAGTTTTGTTCATTTTGCAAGTCTGTATACATATAGACATAGACTTAGGCAATAGCATAGACATACACCTATACCTACACTTACAAGAAGACTTAGACTAACATAAAGACATAGAAACAGACATAGATATAGACCATAGACATAGACATAGACATAAACGCAGACAGACAGATATAGACCGTAGGCATAGACATAGGTGCAGGGTGAGACATAGCAACAGACTTAGATATAGATACAGATAGACACAGATGTAAATCTTCACTTAGACATAGACATATCAATAGAAACACACATAGGCTTAGATATACAGACAATATAAATAGCCAGGAAAACTGCAAGACAGAATAGTATGTAGGCAGATAGGCAGCCAGTTAACCAGCCAGCAATGGTACAAACAGAAATACAGGACATTGCACATGCGTCTAAGCATTGATAAAATGAATATGAGAAGATTCCAATTTGTCTACCTGGATTGCAATCCGTAAGTAGAGAGCAAACCGACAGCAACACCTTAGACATGGTCAGAGCTGGGCTCCAGTTATCCTTCAGTATATCCAGACATAGAACACCCTAAAAGAAAGATAGAAACAAAAGTTAAGATTGCTCATGTCACATGGTAAAAATAACAAAAATAAGAATAATAACAATGACAATGACAATAATGATGTTGATGATAACGGTAATGATAACAAAAATGACGATAATGCTAATAGTAATGACATTAATAATATTATGATGATAATGATAATGGTAATGATAACGATAACGATAACGATAATGATGATAATGATAATGGTAATGATAACGATAACGATAACGATAACGATAATAATGATAATGATAATGGTAATGATAATAGAGTTAAATACTTTATCCTAATAAAACAGATCAGTAGAAGAAAACTAACGACTCCATCGTTTCCATGATTATCAATAATTATTATATCGTGCCTATTTTGGAAAATCTTCGGATGGTGCTCAAAAGTGTTGGGAAAGAGTTTTAATTTTTTTGGAAAATCATCAGTAATTTTCGGAAATGACCAGAAATTTTGAGAATGTTATTATTTTTTGTAGCCGTGGTATTTTAAACAGGAAATACCACTTAAGTTCTCAAAGAATTAATGAAACTGACTACCACTTATTTTATGAAAGTGCCAAATACCACTCGCGCTTTTCGTACTCTTGCTATTACGCCACTTTCATCAATAACTCGTGGTATTCTTCGTTAATTCCTCTTGAACAGCGGTGTTTCCTATACTTGACACCTTGGAATTTCGTGTTCAGATTTCTTTTGTATAATCTTTTATCCAATTTGCGAATCCTTGCAAAGATCGTCTCACCTGACTGTTGATGTTGCAGTGATATATTCTAGTGCGAAATGTCACCTAAAAGCAAAGCAAATCACTCATGAGATTGGAGTCACTGACTGTTTCACGGTTACACCCCTATTGTTTCGATTAGTCAACAATTATACGGTAATAGTCAGCACAAATCTTTCTAACATATATGAAGTAGCTCCCGTGGTTATTTCATTCATTTCATAAGGGAAGCAACTCTGAAACGAATATGCACCAAAGCGGCTACAGAATGGTGTGAAAATGCAAACGACACGCAAGTATGCGGCAACCAACATTGAAGTTGACCAACTTTAATTCCACAACAACAACAACAACAACAACAACAATAACAACAACAACAACAATATTCTCAAAAATCACTCGTAGATTTTATAGGGTCAAGGACCCTTTTCTATCAAAATGGTTTTAGACACGATTCAAAGATAACATATTTATAGAAATTAGTAGATACCGGTCATGTATTTAAAAATTTCCAAATATGGAAGTTGTCAATCTTTACTGCATTAATGCTACATGTTTTTAAAGATGAAGATATATTTAGACTATTACAAAAGTTCTATGATGCGTTGGGAATCAATATTTTTTAGGCCTGTTGCAGTCTCAAATACAGATTAGCAGATGAAGCCCGGGCGTTCCCTTTAAAACCGAGTACGGACCCTTATGAAAGTAAAATGGCTGTTTTAAGCTGGTTTAGCAGTAAAATATAGTAAGCTGTTCATGTTTTTTTACAAATCTCGTCTAAGAATATTTACAAAAGCTGCGGTACTAAAGCACGGAAGAAAATCACTATAAAAGAGTGTTAATCTTTCAAAAGCGTTTAGTTGGCGGAATGCAAGATTTGCATGTCGCCATACAACTGAATGTTTTCAAAAATGTAGATTTTTAGCAACAGCTTCGCCTCTGCAAATTATTTCAAGCTAAAATTGGTACTTTTGCTGACTTTAACGTGCTCTTTTCAGCAGTGTTGATGGTTTTTGATTACACTTGAGTAGCAGAAGTAACTGAAAAAACCTCGACCTGGTCTATTGTTTGCAGAGGTTGAAAAATGTATATAAACTGTCTGCAAGTACCAAGTAAAAGTAAAATATTGCAAGTTAAGCAAACCAGAGCAAGACCATTTAGTATTACACCAGAAATTGTAAAATGTTTCATTTGGTGGCACCAGCCCTCAAATATTGAATATGGGGACGGTTAATTTGGGTTTAGGAGTGTAGAACTGTCAAGATCTTGCTCTCGTTCTATCTACACAATACTTCAAATAATCTTGGGGAAATCTTTCGATAGTTTTCGATCTTAAGCTACTACCCAGTGTTTCACTTATTATCACAGTAAAACTTAACAATGAAATATTCTTCTCCTTTAATATACTGCAATTTTAATACAAAGCTATGTACGTGCATAACTTCAAGGAATTTTAAAAAGTATATGCTATAATCAGGGCATCCCGTAACTTTTGTAAATTTGGTTTTATTTTAAATGGAGTAGAAACCGAATAATACAAAAAAACCCCCAATCTTAATTTATTGATTCAATCATTTTTTCAACAAAAACTCGAGGATGGAATTGTAATTATTATTCATGGAGCGACAACAACAACAACAACAAACTTCCAAAAACAACTAATAAAAAAATAATTATATGTTAGCTTTCGTCATTTTTGTGGCTAAATTCTTCTCCTTCGGCTTTTAAAATTTTACAAAGCTTTATTTAAAACTACTTTTGGCTATTTCATGAAAATGTGAAAACGTCTGCATACAGTTGAGCATTTTTTATACAATCACTTATTTTTCATCACGTTCCTTCCCTGTCCTCATTATGTAGCCACTGAAATCTGTAAACAAACACACTCGTTTGAATTTTCTGATCGACGCGAGAGCGACATGATTTATGGCACTTATTGACGCATCTTTGAATGACATCTGGAAGCTACATCAACACATATTTCTTTCTTTATTGTAGTATAAAAACTCCCTTGGACATATGATTCACTTGGACGCATAAGCACAGCGCAGAATACCACATTTAAAGTTTATGTTCATCGAACTGAAAACCAGTCAAGAGCTTTAAACTAAGTTTACAGATGATTCGACAACTTGGGCCTAACGTTTTGAGGAGAAATAGAGAAAAAGAAAGAGAATTGTGACGATACAAAGGCGGCAAACATTTGCAATGCTTCTCAAACGCTTATTCAATCCGAATGAATGCCCCTCATCAAATGCGTGTCTTAAATCAATACATTAGCACATTTTCAACATTTTTTCGTAGATAACGAGAAGTCTTTATCATCGTTATCAACAGGAGTGGTGTAAAAAATAAAAGCCATACATTATTAGAATTAAAACAATTTGCTTTACAAGCCAGCCCGAGTTATGATAAGGCTTAGAGTTCAGTTTGACGGCTTTGAAACATTACCAGGTGGTACTCTTAGTAACAGACGAGTTCAGATGGAGCAGCGCTCATTCAACAGCTATTTCTGGCCATCAAGACACAATCAAGTGCCGGTCACGCCACATTAAGAGCGATTATCAAATAATCACATATTTTCCACTTGACTTGGTTTTTTTAAAATTTTGCTCTCTTGGCCAGTCTGGGCTATCAAATAACAGCAGTGTCTCGTACAAAAAACCTCGCTGTTAGCTAATAATAATAACGTCTTGGCTTTTGGCTAGTTGCTCAGTCGCATGCAAAAACATTCATAAGGTTGGGGAAAAACTTCAGACATCATCTCCATTATAATTCTCTTATCTTTGATTAGTTTTTTCCAAAGGCATAGATAGCATGAAAAATATAAACAGCATTTATCCTCAGTATCTAAGGAGAATGAATTGTTTTCAACTCAGTGTGATACCGATGGTCAGTATGTATAAAGACAATTCACCATGTCGTTCCTTGTTTAGTTCAATTTCTAAACTTATGTTTTTTGACGAAAAAGGAGAACTATTTAGCCTAGTTTTTACTAGCGAAATACGCGTAAGCAGTCAAAGAGAAGCATAAACATAAACATAAACATAAATATGAACATAATTAATTTAAATAGCAAAGGATAAGAAAAAAGGAATACAATCACAGTGTGCGACGTCTTAAAACAAGCTCACCCGAGTTCTTCTTTATCCGCTTTTACCTGGTTATTTTAAATACGCTTATCTAACCAGTGAAATTTAGTCATGACAAAAAAAAACTGGACTAAGTTTAGTATGAGTCGAGACCTTTGCCATTATACTTTGAAATCATAAAACCAACGGATGTTTACCCGTCGGTTGTTATATCCTTACTCACCTCAGCGTTTTTGGTTGACAATTTTACATGACATCAGGCCCCAACCTCAACTTGATATTGCTTACTGATATCTTTTAAAATGTTTGTCTCGCTTATTTACAAATATTTGTTTTAAATTTTATGAGAATTCGAAAACCGTTTGCACCAAATCCTTCTCCGCCCTTCAAGACAAGCAAAACTAATGTTCATTATTAATATTAGGATTTTGACTTGGTTCAAGAGAGACCATCTTGGTTTTTGGACATTTTAGCAGGTCTCCAAAAATCATGTTCGCACACTTAATTTAATATCCACAAATAGTTGAAACCGTGTACTAATAATCAGGATTTATATTACATTAAGGTCTATGTCATCTATCAGAAAAGATTATCAAAATCGATGTGCACAATGTCCGGAAGCAATCGCAGAGCAAATGAAACCATTACAATGCCATTTACTGAGCCTCCTTATCGGCTTATTTCTATTCAGACGAGAAGAAGCATACTGTAAAGATATTTCCCGCGAATCCCACTTGACACGATTAACCTGCTTTGTTATTGCCTGAACTTGCTTGATCTATGCTCATTTAATATTGTAACCAAAATATAGTGCGTTTATTCGCCGAAACGGTGCTGATTCGATTAGATTGCCTTAATATTTCAAAGCACAGTTAAGAAATTTTAGATGGCAATACATCAACTCAGTGAGAATCACAAAGGGGGGAAGGTTCTGGGAGGGGGAGCTAGGGGAGGTTGAAGATGCCATAAGTGCCAATCCATCGGTGTGTCTGAAATGTACAAGCGGCACGCGACTTTATATATGGAATGAGCAATACTAGAATACACGTATTTAGAATCGAAATTCCATGATTATACTTTCGGTGACCAAAACTTTCAGAAAATCCATTACCCAGATCACAAAATAGCTGCTTACCATGATGTGAAAACAACATTTTACTTACTTAACACACAAATCACTATGATCGACTTTCGTATTCATGAGTTTTCCTAACCCTTGATTTTGAAATGTAAAAGTTCCACGATTTTCTAAGTTTTCTACAACTCCTGCTAACTCGACTAAACCCTGTCAGAATTCACTCAGGTACCGACCTTTTGTGATCTCAAACTCCTTGAGTTTTATATGATCTTATTTGAGAAATCCAACGTAACCCGGAATGTTCTGGAAGTTATTGAACCTTCAATATGATTTCCTTCCGAAGTACTTAATCTCCGTGACTTTTCATCATTTCATGGTTAATCTCATTTGGGAAATTTTCGTAAATTTCGAAATTCTATGACTTTTCAGGACTTCTAGGAAAGTGGGATCTTCACGACCCGTAAGAATTCTGTATGAACCAAACTGGCAGATCAAATAGTACGACTTACTTTTGGTGGCTTGAAAGGATAGTCCAAGGGAAAATGAATATCGAGGAAGAAAACACCACCTTCGTACACGGATCCTGGGGGGCCAAGAATGGTGGAGTGCCATTCGTACAAAGTGTCGCTTTTGGGACCAGCACTGAAAAGAAGACGGGCAAAATACAATTATTAGTTGAATTATAAATTATCATTTATAATTGTATTATTGTTATCTTAACTGTAATTATTCATATCCTTAGGATATTTTTTATCATATAGTAGATAGTAATTATTTAGACATTTCAGATGAAGAGCCACTCGTGGATACGCTAGAGTAAAGTCATCATCATCATCATCATCATCATCATCATCATAATAATAATAACAATAATAACAACAAGAACAAGAGCAATAATAATAATGACAATTATAATTATAATAATAACAAACGATTTTTGATGATTACATTTATTCCAATATTTAACATGATGTTTATGAAAGTACGTGCGAGAGGAGGATGACCACCACCCCCCCCCCCCTTCCTCCCCGTCACCCCTGCTTCCTGTTCTGCCCCCTGCTGAAATAAAAAACAAGCTATGGCGGGCTTTGATGACAAATTAAATTTTTAAATAAAAGACAACTTTTCGTCTTCACTTAGCAACCACTTGGAAAGCTGCTGTTTATCTATGTATACGGTGTATACTGGCCATGGAAGACTAGTTTATCTATGTATACGCGTACGGTGTATACTGGCCATGGAAGACTAGTTTTTAAAAACTGAGCAAGCATTAAATTGGCGGTGGTAGCACTGGTAGGTTTTTCGCCCAGTCTAACCAACCTCACGACGAAAATGAAACATTCTACATCGGCTTTTGCTGATCGAACCAAACATTACAATGTATACCGTGTGATAAGTATTGACTGAAATCTGACAGCTATGACTACTAAAATAATAGAATGTTAGCACAGCGGTAAGTAATCGGACACTGGCGACAGAAAACTGCAAGATAGAATCTGTTCCCCCGTGATCGAATTAAATTACTGTTCCGAATTCATTGACCGATTTTGCCTGTATCCTAAATTAAAACACCGACTTACTCTTTCAGCTAAGATTTATATATGGGAAGAAGTTGTTATGTGGTATTTGATAGCTGAAAGCAAATTTAAAATTTATAAATAGTTTTATACTGGAAGTTTAGCATCATTTTGTGATTGATAGTTGCTATCATATTATTGAATGTTCACTAACTTGAAAACAAAATTTCCCGAGAACTTAATATTTCTTTGAAAAAAACTATTTTTTAATTGAGCTGCTGACAATGGTTCAGGTTGGGTAACAAAATGTTTGTGAATTGTAGCTTAACAGGAAAATTATAACTCTGACGCTACTATCATATTTTGCGTACAAGGATGCTTCTAACTTTTATAGATCTCTCTATGATTCTTGTGTTTTTTCAGAGCCTCGAAGTTAGCAGCTTTAGCGATTATTAAGTTAATTGTCTTTGAATAGCTAGTTTGATATCAAAAGTTATAAAAATGAAGTTATACCGCACATCTAACGATTTTGTTTCTTAACATTTCCAGACTCTGACGAGCGTTTATTTACAGTCATCAATGGCGATTGTGACAACACGACTAATATGTGCCATGAAACACAAACGTATTTTCAGTATAGTCAGGGCAGGTGTTTTATACTGCAGTGAAGGGCCTGATTTACATGAACTAGAAAAAGATATCCAGGGTTGTACTATGGAGACTTCAGTTTAACAAAATATATCTATCACAAGCATTTGCTTTATTGAGTTTGATTGCTCAATGCGAAACGCCGCAAACCATTTAAGGTTAAAACCGGACATATATTGATGTAACACTCTTGCGAATATTACGATAGCTCTAAGCAGACTAACATCGGTTGAGGCTCCCAGAAGCTGAACTGTTCGTCTGAGTACGAGTTTATGACAGAGGACCAAATGTATAATTAGTTTAAAGTAAGCAAAGCAAAGGTTCTGAACAAACTTTAGCACACGCGGCCGATATTAAGTATCTTTATATTACATGAGAATAAACCCTGGAATTATGAACGAATTGAGCGCGCGAATTGCCTCGGTTCGATTGTGGAGTGGGCTTCCTAGTTACCAAATCACAAATCGCTGGGTCACCGGCCAGATTTGTGAGATAAATTTGAGGATGGGTTGAGTTAGACGTTTAATACCAACATGTGTTCAGGATGTTCTCTTGCTGCCCTTATAATGTTATTGCTTTTACAAACACATCGTTGAAGATTAAAGATTTCCATTTGTGATGATACAGAGCGAGCATTACCTGCAGTTTGGAGGAGGATCCAATGTAATCTCTGCTAGCTCTCGTTGGATCCTAAAGAGAAAAAACCTACCTTAAGTCACACCTTTTTCATTTACTAGGCCTCGTGCATCAGATGCCGAGTGTTATCCACTACATATAAATCTTCATAAATCAGCTTTGCAGTAAGCCCTGAGGCTAGGTGAATCCGTTTCTGTCATGATGACGTGGGAGTGCTCTGTAGGGTTTACTATTGCAGCTAGCTTGACCTACAAATCTCCTAACCATTCTTGCTTGTGTATACTATCTAAAACCTGCCATATGGAAAAACAAACCCTAACAAGTTTCGAAAGGGAATGCAACAAAGTTAAAATGCAAATGAGCACCATCAACTGCCGTCGTAGTTTTAATGAACAATATTTCACGCCTCTTCACCTCTCTGAATTCAATGTAGGAAAGCAAGTCCTGCGGGCGGTTCAAAAAACGCAGATCATCTTTCTAGAGTGTTCTTGGATTCAGAGTCAGGTTCGGTCTGTTTTTTTCTCCGGTTTTTCTTTTGGGAGTCATATATTACCTTTTTGCGGAAGAAGAAATGGATTTCGGCATTCGTGAACTTCCCGTCGCCTTGTTATCTCGCTTCGTGGAGGCAGGGGCCGTGGAGGAACCACATACATTGATTCCCGCATTCTCAGTTTGAGCTCTTGTGCCCGCTTGTCTTTCTCTTTGAGACATCTTTTAAAACTTAATCTAGTAGAAAAGGCATGAAAAAAGTTTTTTTCTCAATAGTACTGGGGATTCTACTCATTAGCAACAAGCGCCGAGTGCCCCGACTAAGCCGTGAGGTACATTGAGCCTCGATTCAAGGATGTCTGGAGAACGATATTTGGATAATCAGGAAAGGAGCAAGGGGCGACGCAGCTATTAGAAAGAGAGAGCCACTTGTTGTATTGTGTAAGACAAATTCAATTGAAATTACTGTTTAATTACTGTTTACTTTGTACTTTCTTTGAAACAGATGAGAATAAAACGAAATGACAGTTAACAGATCGAGGTATAACGAACGCTCGTGCTTTGAACGGAACATGGCGAAGGTCTGATTCCTGTTTCTGAACAGATTCTTTTCAAATGTAGGGATCTCATAAACTGTTCCTCTAAAATGGCCAAAATTTACTTCTAAACACGCACTTGGGAATGAAGAACATTTTAGCAGTCTTTTAGGGCCATTTCACTTACCTGAAACGCAAGCGAAGAGTTCAAAGATAACAACCGATTATTTCCTATCAGTCACGAACGCCGGTGTGAATTAATGAAAGGCACTTTTCGGTGTCCGCTTGTCTGCTTGTCAACAAGACGTCACTAATTAGTGAGTGACGTTGGAGGAACCCTAATTCAGCCGTGAAGATAATCTTCGTAGAGAACCAATCCGTTTTCTTGCTTGAACAATTACGAGACGGACAAGGAAGCTCAAGTATCGCGAAACAGCTGGAAACAGTTCGAAGCCGATCATCAGGATTGAACAATGAATTGGCAACTTGCTAGTTGTACGCACAATTCTGTCACTAATCCATTTGTTGAAAAATCTCAGATTCATGATTAAACTTTTAATCCTTCTTAAAACTAATGTATTAAGGAACATAAGTACATTACGTACATTTTTTGGCAAACAAGAAAATGAAACAATTATTTTTTAAAATTCAGAACAATGACTAGAAATGGGAATTTGGGAAGTCAGTTTCGTTTGCACGTTCTCGGGTTATTGGTAAATCAGTAAATCAGTAGATCAGTAAATGGTCAAAGGATAAGACGGTATTTATTTAAAATACCTTTTGGTGAAATGTTGAACAAATTAATGTGTTTAGAGAAAACTGGGAGTTTTAACCTTCATGAAGATACCACGCTTTCAGAAAGCATCCAGTGATCTACCTTTGTATGGTTGCAACATTGCGGTAAATTTGCAAAAGTGAAAAAAAAAGCATTTGTCCTGGTAGCCTTCATTGACTATGTCTGCTACTGAACTACCTCTGTTACTGAACAAGTGTAATTTTAGCTGTAGTGCCAGTGAGCAGAACAAACAAATGATGTGCTTTAGTGTACATAGCTCATGGTAAAGAAGGTGGTTGCTTTCGAGGGAGACGGAAGCATTTTTAAAATGCTTGTGGTGGATATAGCTGAAGGCAAAGGTCACAAAAGACAAGCCTCCTCAATACTTTAGGGTTCCGATATCGAAACCCAACTAAATCAATAAAGATAGTACGGACGAGGTATATTGAAGCTAGACAAGAGCAAACTCCCTTGTACTCGTAGTGTTAAATTTGAACTGATGGAAATTGATAATTAGGCAATATGAATTTCAGACGAGGAAGTCATTGGCCGTTATTCAATAATCACGTTCTGAAACTTCTTTGATGCCAGAATTGACAGTAAAAAGGGAAAAATTAAAGATTATCAGTTTTTATAGAGTTACGTCAAAATTTATATAACATTTGCTAGGGTTTAACTTGACTTCGTATTGGAACTAGTGTCAAGAGAAAAAGAAAGAATATGTCTTGATAAGGTCTGTACTCAAGATGTTTTCCCATGGTATATTTAAAAACTTCTGTCAACTTCATACTGTGCTGAAACAACGATCATTTTTAATTTCAAACGAGTTTTCATCATAGCGGATTTAGAAGTCGACGTCACATTAATGTTTCAGTTATAAAACCGCAGCGATTTGGAGAAGAGACACTTGAAAAAACACTGAACCGAGTGGAGCACACTATCAGCCGACAATATTGATACTATTACTATTATTATCTGAGCCAAATTGTTGTCATGTTTATGTCTGCAACATAGATCAAACAAACCACAGCCAAAACAGTTCCATCTCAAAGGTATTACTACGTCACGATTTACAATAGAAACATGACGGCAAAGTTAAACTATTGTTTATCTTAGATACGCTTGGAAGAGTTCTTAAACTCCCAGTGGAGTAGCGAACAACTGATTTCGTTGTTCTTTGGAGTTTGGGTTAAAAGCGTTAATAAGGTATTAATTACTGAGTGAATTGCTTTAATTTTAAATGTTTTTTTGTAAAAATGGTAGAAAATCTAAGATTGCCTCAAGATTGACGGTGTAACTAAAAAGTTTAAATTAGTTTGCTTGCTGCGATATGCAAATTCACCAATGCGATGTCGGTATTAAAGATTTATATAAATAGCACTGATAAACAGCGGGAACAGTCAAAGAACCTTTGTATTGTTTCACTATTAATAACTTGTAAACGATGCAACCAAGCTCCATTCCAATACATTGACAAGTATTCACACATTCAATTGACAAATCATATACGCAGAAGAGGGATTAAAAAGCTTTTTGAACAACTTCTGTCTTATACATTTAATAGACTTAAGTTGTTTGACCATTGCAAATCTTTAACTTTTCCTTGCATGGAATACACGACGAGGTATAAAGGTATCATCAGCGGGAATAACAACCTGAAGCCTGCCAGACGTTCAGACGTCCTCCTGAGGCTGAGACATAAAAAAAATCTCGGGGAGATATTTTAAGACCGAAGACAACGTCTAGCTTTTGCAGTTCGACTTATCACAATTGATGAATCAAGATAATTTGAAAGGGGCTTTTTTGTAGCTCCGGAATAAATTTTTTAACAAGCACATTACCTTGGGTTAGCACTTTGTTGAAACTGAAAGGGAACTGAAGTGTTGACTGGAACTGTATGCTTGTATGATCAGAAATACTTGAGTTGCAATTGCCACGAATAAAATGAGGAATTATGTCTTTTGCAGTTTTCATTGTGTAATTTATATTGACGTGCTATTCTAAAACAACCAGAATCTCAACCAGCTATAAAAGAGTAAAGGAGATAAAAACCCATCTACGACTTAGTGTATTTAAAAGTATAACTACGTACTGTATACATGACCAAATGGAAGCTGCTAGTTTCACAATGCCATGTTCAAGTATAATAATTATGAACGGTCTGTGAGAAGCGTTTTATAAAACTGATTTTCTAATTCCAAGATAATTCACTATTCTTCATGATTAATGCAATCTCCTCCACTATCATATCCAATCATAAATCTTACTAAGGAGTAAGAGTAGATTTTACTGTCTGTTTCAGTTCTAATCTCGTTTAAAGTACGGCCGACTCCATTTTGAAAGATTGAAAAAAATTCTGCAATATTAAACATGGACTACTGTAAAGCAAAAGGAAATCCTTCCAAACGAATAGGTGAATATATAAAGGTTCATAAAAATTTACGGACATATTAAAAATTTATTGTTTCAATATCAGATAGGCTGTAGAATACAAACTTATGCTGTATTAAGGGTCTTGTGGACAAAACATGTATCTCAGACTCATATGCAACCCACAGACCTTTATTGCTATACACAAACAAACGTATCATAGAACACATAATATAGTACAATACAGATTACAGTGAATATACTTACGAGTTATGATAACATACAAGTTGAGTACCACTTTGACGACAACAATTTATTAAACTGACCGTAGAAGTGTCGAAGCTGTCTGTTACTGTTGAATTGCAAAAGTTGTGCACAGGTCAGAGGGTTAATTGCTCCAATATGTACATAGTTTTAAGCTTAATTTTTTAAAGCTAGTCCAGCCGACCACCGACCGACTAGCGAGTACTTTACTTAGCTATCACAGTATCTGATAGAGTTTTAAGTTTTATAGCCCAAGAAACGACATATTAGAAGCTTCATTCCATATGAAACATTTCCAGAAGAAACATACCCTTTATAAAAACGGTCAGTTCACAACTTGTTTCGCCAATGCAGTCAACAAGTATATGTAACCTCTATTCACCCAGACTTAAACACTGTACAATATGTATTTGTGCATAGAGCCGAATGTGGCTAACTATCGGATAGTTTATCTGTGGCTTCACTCCGTTGCAATTGAGGTATCTAGTTTTCTAAATGCAAATTCTAAATCAAATCGACTTTCTTAATCCAGAGACTATTAAAATTTAAGGTAAAAAGGAGGAAGAGGACAGTAAGTGATTCAATTTTCAATTTTATACATATAAACTATATAGTTTGTACATCTTTAATATGATTAGTGACAATTAGATTATTACCATGTCAAGCTGCCGATCGGTGGGCTGCCACTTACAGAGTTGAAACTGGCCAAGCTGTTCAACATTGTATACATGCAAATTACAGCAACAAATTGTGAAATAAAACATGGCGGAGTTTAATTATTTCCAAAAACAGAGCTTATACAACTTATTGATGCAGGCAACGGGCACAAGCAAGTCTTGTCGGTACAGCAGCATGCAGTCAGGCATCGTTCTTAGCACTAGCAGGCATCATACTTTCTCGTTCATATTGTTTGAAAAATTAGTTAATGAACGTCTGAACGAGATACTGAATTTCTGCTTGCCGTTATCAAATGTGGTTTAGACTAGATCTCACTACTGCACTGAATTTTCGATCATGTGGTAGTTTGGAAGGCATATAAGCAGAGGGCCTTATATTTTGCAATGCAACTCGAATATAGAAATATCGAAACACTAGTATTTGATCTGGACTTGGGATTGAGCGACTATTTGTGCCAGATGATCAGGGAAATACTTAGTATAAAATGTTCAAGAGTGACGGACACATCCTTTCAAACACCATAGCCATCGTAATCCTAACTCTTAGCGTTGCGACAAAGTAACGATGTACAATAAAACTTCAATCGAATCACTGCTTTTAAGCTTGAATACTCTTAGAGAGTCATTTGCCTTTTCGAAACAGAAACAGCACCAGGAATTACTTTGGAGGGAGAACTACCCAATGAATAGGAATAGGAGTGCCACGAAATTTGAGCTCAAGTCTTCGCGCGAGAGCGAGATAATCCATCATCCACCCCGATATCATTTCATTGTGTAATTCCCAAGGGAAGCGGCAACAGCTGTTTTCTGACACTCGACCCACTTAGCCATTCAATGACAGTTAAATCTTGGCCTGCCATTGGCCATCTCCGTTGATTATCTCCACCGCTAAATTAGTGTTTTTCTATACGTCATTTATTAATTGGTGACGTGTTGTTGACATGCGGACTTGACAGAATCCGCGCAGGCGGACACCAAGCTGTGCGGTGTAGTCGGCAAGGTAGGTCGAGTCGTTATCTTTGAACTCTTCGTTTGAGTTCGGTTCGAGCGTAAGCCACTGGAATATATTCCAAAAACTTTCTTTACTTTATACTGAGTGCGTGGATGTAAGATGTTTGTGAGTTAAGGCAAAATTGACAGAATATAGAAGTGAGATAGAAAGCTAGTCCTGATTGCTTAAAGCCGCCATGTTCTTGCCAAGTGTGGGTCACATTGACAGACAAGCTAGTTCTGGTTTCTGTTCATAGCTTTTCCTTCATTCATTCCTGATTTATCATTCTTCAGCTCTGTCCGTTCGTGATGAAGTGACTTAGAGTTATAGATTTCTCTTGTTGAAGCTCGTCTACAAATATTTAGCAGGAGGACACTGCCGGTAGGTGGTAAATCTCTCCGCCTAGACCACTTAGCAAGGCTGATAACTTTTTCTTCTCTTGCCTAAATTAACATTTGATAATTATTGTTAATGTAGTTAACTGTACTCGAGCTCTTGTTTGTGAAGAACAACCTGACATGTCTCAGAGCCACAGTGGTTCGTCAGTGCGTGTGGCAGCGGTGGAGCAAGATACCGACCGCCACTCTAACCCTATCAAGAGGGAGCAGAAAGCTATTGGCCCTGGATCTCGATCTCCCAGAGCGCTCTCATCAGCAGCTAAAAGGTAGAAGAGTGCTTGGATTAGTTCTATAACTTTCTGATTACCTGAACGAAAGGCAAGCTTGAAAGGAAAGCCGAATAAACTAAGTAGTTTTCCTCCCAAGCTGCATCAATCTAAGAGTGCTGTTCGATGCTTGGGTGAGTAGCACTGAATTTGACAAAGCTCACGCGACGCCCAAAGTCTAAGCTAATTTGCATTTTAACTTTCGTCTGTTCGTTGTCGAAACTGAGCTAGAAAAATTACTTTCTTTATAAAGCAGTATTAAAACTATTTGTGGAAGAATCATTAGGGGGAATTTGAATCTTAAATATATTGGTTTGCATCCCGAAATTTTTACCGTGCTCGATGGTAAGTTGACTCGCTAATCGCTCGGGTTTTGTTTGTCTTTGCCTTTGGCTTCAGGCAAGTTATCCGAGTGACGCGTAGAAGTTGCAGCCTTAATACATTAACCTTCTCTCATGGATTTTTTATAGGATCCAGAGGGAACTAGCGGAAATTACAGTGGAGCCTCCGCCAAACTGCAGGTAATTTTATCTCAGTTAAGTTGCGGCTGCTGCCCCGCCATTCACCTTGTTTGTAAAACAAAGAACTTGCGGCTTTGTGTTTCCTGATACTTCGTGCTGTTAATCTTCAAGCCGAGTAGTCGCGCGACATGTTTTTTCGAAATCAAATATTTCAGGCTTGTTGATAGAACAAAACTACTGCCGATGACTGATTACTTCCTTAATTTTATATCCAGTATTCCTGTTACTTGGATTGCAGTCAATTATTCTGAAGTGATAAGGACATTTAATACAGGCCACGTGGGCATCAAATGTGTACAGAGCCTTTGTTTCTTAAACCTAAACTAATAGTGCGCGCGCTTGCAAGATTGATGAAACATTTTAGTTCGAACTTAGCTTTTGACATTTCTTGTTCTAGCTTGCAACAGTTCGCAGTATTTTACCGCGAATATGTTTTCAGCAGTGATGGATAAGATATATAAGCTTGATGACAGTTTAAGCTTGTTGAAACTGTTAAAGTGTTGATTTATGCAAATCAGGAACTTTATTCTGTGACTGAGAGAGGAGTCGAAAATCACCTGCCTCCAATCTGTATATTTAGTCCGTATAAACTGTCAAGTTGCAAATATATTCTTTCCGCAGACTAGCCATCCTCTGTTTAGCCATCTTCTTCCAATGATTACTTCGATCCCAAATACGCACATTTCACAGCAAGCTATCAAAACTTTTAAAATCACAATGCATAATCTTAGACCGACCTTCTTAGACGTTTCCTGTTCTCGAACTCCATGGTATCTAGATTTATTTATAGAATTATAAATTCGTTTACACTGTTTTACACCAATACGAATTTACTGTGTTAAGTGTGTAAGATCTGGTATATTTTACTCGGGTTTTCAGCTTTTGAATACTGATGTTTTGTAGTGCTGGTCCGAAAGGCGACAGCTTGTATGAGTGGCACTCTACAATTCTCGGTCCTCCTGGATCCGTGTATGAAGGAGGAGTTTTCTTCCTCGATATTCATTTTCCAAACGATTATCCCTTTAAGCCACCAAAGGTAAGTGGAATAAATTTCGGATGCTTGTTTTTTCTCATTATACTTTGAGATTTACGTGGAGCTGACCAATCAGTGACCGTATTATGTTGGCCTGTATAAGAACCTAAGGCAATCTCCAAAAAAGAAAATAAAAGTTTAAAAAAAGCCTGCCTTGCAGCCTACAAAAAAGAAATAATAAGGCAAAATACTTTCAAAATGTTCTTTTCTCTTTTATGTTCTTTCCAGACAGTTTTCTAAAAGCTGTAAAGACATGCAGTGGTTGCCAAATCCTAAACTTGGTAACACTTTTTAAAAGCTTTAATAATCTCAGTGCGCCAACCCAAAACCGCTTTCAAACTAACACGACCCCATTAAAACTGTGTAAGGAAAGGGCTGGTATTCACAGTTCAACCTTCTATTAATATATTTATGTAAACTTTTCTTGTTACACGAAGTCTTTCTCTTCTATTTTTAATTTGTCTGTTTTCTCAGTCCACGATGTAGCGGTGTTATTTACAATACTCTTGTGTTTTGCTTGTACTCTTAAATTTTAGCCTTTACTATTGTTTTTAATTTTAAAAACTACTGAGAACACATCCAAAATTTTTCAGACAGAATACACTGGTTTGAAAAATTATTTTTTAAACGATTATGACCACAGGAGAGTAATCACAAATGACTGGTTTTCGGCTAATTTACTGTGTTTCTGACGAACTATAAATATTTGGAAAGCAAGTAGTCCTTTTTTGTCCAATTTAGAAAGAATGTTTTCATGTTCACCAAAACAGAATAGTGAAAGATGGATTTACATCAAGAGTTTTTATAGATTTCTTTAGCAGTATTTATATATTCTAACATAAGAGTCAAAATAAGAAAGTTTTTCGTTGCTATGTACAGCTCTATGAGTTGATTTCTACTACAGGTTTAAAAAGTGTGTTGTAGCTGAAGGAAAGATTTGTTTGGGGTATCAGTAGGAACTAAAACCATGGTAAATCCAAAATGTTTTGGTGGAAACTTGACACTTCTGTTTATTTTTATTGATTCGTGTTGTGTGGTGTGTAACTGTTTATGCAGTCAAGAATAAACAAAACCATGGTGATCTAATTTGATCAAGTATAATGCCATCGGACTGGAATCGTTTGTTCTAGGTCAGTGTCAATACTAGCGAAGAACAGCGTATTAGAACAGCGAGCAATATATCCGTCATTCTGATTTCCGCTGTGATATTCTCAGGCTTGAAACAGGTGAAACGACGGGTCTTTTAGCTTTAAAGTTAATAAATTTGAAAAACCTTATCAGCTATCTAATCGAAATATTTTCGTTCCCGATTAAAACAAGACCATTTAAACGAGAAGGTCTTGACTCTTGACTACATAAACGGCGTGACTAAATATTGTGTTTTGTTCTAGTGTAAATGGATTTGGAATTTTTAATGAGTTCTCGAGCCCCAGGGGATGTCATTATAAATAATAGTTTTATAAGAACAAACAAATCATGTTTATAATACTAAAACCGCAAATAATACAAGCTTTATCGACACAATTGAATGGCAACTCATTTGTAACACAGGAGCCGTTGTTCTTGACAAGAATACAAAGTTTTTCGTGCTTTGTCGACGCCGCTGTTTCGCTCTATCGAGTTTCATTTGACCAAAAATCTTCAGCAGAAATTCTTTTCTACTGTCTCTACCAAGAATACCAAATTATCACAATAAATAAATTCGATTACGTTCACTAATATGCAAGTTATCTCGCAGTTTTACGCCATTTAGCGATGATATATATAAAATTGCAAAGAATTTGTGCTATTTCAGTGTTTGGTGAAAATGATTGTCTGCCGTGAAATTCGAGTTACAAAAGATCATTTGGTATTCATACTGAGTTGTTGAAATCAGTTAAAACCTCTTTCGCCAAAAAGCAAGCAAAGAGTTATGGTAATATCTTATTTGGCTCATGCACGTGATAGTGATCTAACAAAAATATTGGAACAATCTGAGCACAGCTGACTACGGTTTAATCTCACTCGAAGTAATTTTACTTTCCCTTCGGATTAATTTCTTTATAATTTTACCCTCGAACTCTGGATAACTCGAACCTTTTCCATTTCCCTTGAAGGTTCAAGTTATAAGGAGTCAACTGTATTTTCTTTTGTGCAGTCTCAACTTGGGTACTACCACTAGTTATTTTCTTATATATAAGTTTGTATAAATTTCCAGTCTTAGCCTCACTACTGTAATCAACTAAGGAGATATTATGCCTTTATAGCTTTTGTAAACTGGTGGTAAAAACGGAAAGGAGCAACAGCGTCTCAAACTAAGATACAAGCGGGAAGAATCTAGAAAACGCTGACAACGAATAATGTCTCGATGCAGTGTACAGAGAAAGGGTTTTGCACAATTAGTGTTGTGGCTACAAAATAAAGATGATTTCTCAAATCCTTGCTTGAAGTCTCAGGTTTCCTAGAATGGTAACCGGTTTAGTGCAAATTTTGATAATTTAGCGCTTTCAGTGATTATATAAACTTAATTGTTTTGAACCTGTCTCCAATTATTTTGCAAATACCTTGTCTGTGCATTTTACTAACGAGGCCACCATTTTTACTTTTGAAGGTGACATTCCGAACACGAATTTATCATTGTAACATAAACAGTCAAGTAAGTATCATTAAAAAAAGAAAATTTGTAGTTTAATTGAACCGAAGATATGGTATATGTGGTATTATATGATATCATAAAAAATTATATTGTCGCCGTGCCACGCATACTAAACTATACTTATCTACTATAATTCATATCATATACTACGTGCTATATACTAGCACAGTATACCATTCTATTATTTGCTGTATCTCTAAAAGAAAGCAAAACATTTCGAAGCAGGCAAGAAAAGAAAAAGTTTCTTTAATGTATACTTATTAATAAACTAACGTGTCTGCAGTAACAGTAACAAGAAGAATAAAATGTATTGACAGGAGAAACGCAAATAAATTATTAAACTGCTGTTACAAACAACCATTTACAATAAAATTAACAAAACGAACATTAACAAGTCGAAGTTTTAGGTATATCTAATCACATCCAAGCTACCATGAAATAATTTAATAATCTGTTACAACACTATCCTAATCTTGAAATGAAAATATACATAACAGAAAAATAGGAAATAAGAAAAAGGTATGGATCCTAGTGAAGGGCTGAATGTTTGAACGAAGTCTAAAATTTAACCAGTTTCTAACTATCGTTGTCAACACGATCAGTAACCAGCCTTACATGCTTGCAATGGAGAAGAGTTCAAAGTTTGTATGACTGTAATTTTATGAAATCGTTTCGGATGATTATGCATAGCTAGCTAAAACGACTGTTCTGTTTCTTGGCAGGGAGTTCTTTGTTTAGATATTTTGAAGGATAACTGGAGTCCAGCACTGACGGTGTCAAAAGTTCTTCTCTCTATCTGCTCCCTCCTGACAGACTGTAACCCAGGTATATTAAAGAGAGAAGCTTGACCCTTTTCAGTCAACGATTGGTTGTGAAAATAAAGCAGTTGATCATCTGGTGTAAATTATCAAAGACGAGGTGCAAAATTCCCGCATACTGTTTAGAGAAAATGTATGAGGTTTAGCAATACATCAGTTGGTACTTTTTGGAGTGCAGAGGTTTAGGGGGAGTTTCTCTTTGAATTTTAATCACAGTTTGGCGGAATTTTTAGTTAAACAAAACCAATCTTGAGAGTATTGCATTAAAGCTGATGCAAGCTGTTCAGTTAAAAAAACTTTTTAAGATTTTATGTAATAGTTTAGAGAAATGAGAAATTTTATGATGGTGTTTTATTGAAAAAGTGTGTAGTCAAAGGAATTTAACGAAAGTTAGGTATACAATTTTGGGTTAATATTTATCAGACGAAAGCCAACTAGTTGTATTCTACGGGGGGAGTGGCACTTAAACCATCCTGGCTCACATTTCGTATCTTCAATTTTTTTGTATGTCTTCCCTAACCTTTTTGGATTGTTTTACTTTGTGTGTGTGTGTGTGTGTGTATGTATGTATGTATGCATGCATGTATCTATTATTGTAGTTATGTGTTTATGTATATATGTATGTGTATGTGTACATGTATATTATGTATGTATGTATGCTTGTATAGGTATATAAGTATGTATGTATAAAATTAGGTATGTATGTATATATATTTGTACAAATGTACAAATATAAATATGAATGTATGTATGTATGTATGTATGTATATATATATGTATCTCTGTCTGTCTGTCTTTCTGCTTGTCTGTCTATGTATGTATAAATGTGTGTGTTTCTATTTATATATGTCTGTATGTTTGTCTTCACAACTGCTTTCCATAACAGCTAGCATATTATATTGGATTTATTCAAAGTGCCAGGAAAGGATCTATGTTCCATCTAACGAACATTCTGTGATGATTTACCAAACAGCTGATCCTTTGGTGGGAAGCATAGCGACACAGTACCTTCAAAATCGGGAAGAACACGACAGAATAGCCGCCGAGTGGACCAAAAAATACGCAACGTGAAAATACTGAAACCATATATGGACTTTTTGTGATTATATTTGTATATTTTGTAAAAGTTATGACCATATACGGTATTATATGGACGATAAAGAGCTGTTATAGATATTACATATACTTATACAATATTGCCTGCTCGAAAACAGCGGCTAGAGTTCTAATACTGTTACTAGGGTATATTTTTGCGTTTGACAGCCACAAGATGAAGTTTCATAACGCCTGTTGTTATCGGATCATCTGTACATACTTGGAAGTCTATTGATATTCATGCAATGTGCATCTGGACAAACAGCGAATATTGAATTGGGTCCTAAAGAAAACTTTTATGATAGCAATGTCTTCTCAAAACTTTTGAACAGTTGCAGTACCCGGTATTAACTTGAACGAATCCAAGTTAAGTTATTGGAGTCGGTCTAGAGACTGGAGCTTCAGTACAGTTTTTCCATGGAAACAGAAAACACACAGAAGGAATATTGTATAGAACCGACCATTTGGCATCTCGCTGCTGGTTAATCAAGGCCATCACGGATTTGCATGGGGAAAAAAGTCTTTGCTAAGGGGTGTTGTAACAATAGGCCAGCTATAATACACCCTGAACACATGTTAAACTAATGAGTGCTCTTAAACACATCAACAGCCAGGCAGACAGACAGTTGTGTTCAGGATCCACCGGAATTCATGTTCTCTGGTTGCAGTCGGCAGTTTATAGCGCTACATGAGATGTAAATAGCGTCATTAATCGGGGCATTGAAGTAAAACAGTGTTGCGTACTGACTGGTTGCTAAGGAAAATTGAAATACCATTTATGTAATCTGTTTTTATGCTGGAATATTTATTTTACCGAAAATATTTTTTGGAGCACAGAGAAAAGTTTGGCGTGGTTGATGACATCAACAATTTCCTTACATGGAAAGTAATGACGATTCAGTTAATATTTTTTTGTCCCGACCACCTAGAGAGATTGACAAAAACAAAATAGGAAGCAATTTTTGAGATTCAATATTGTGGACGGAAATGGTGAATGGCATTAACTTATCATATTGCAATAATTGATAATTAGTGGACCAATTTTTTAAAAAAGGGTGCGTCATTTTTCTGTCAAATCTCTCCTTTAAGTTTGCAACTGCAATATTTGTTACTCTGTTCTTAATGGTGAGCACGTTAAATATTTTAAATCTCTGGTATATAATACACTAATGAATAGTACTTTTCGCACGCTGTGATTGGATACACTCACTCGAAATATCTTGTGCCAATCACCTCCGGCAATTCATGCGTAATAAGAGACAAATGACAAATTACTTCGCAGCTAGATGCCGAAATTATTGCAATAAAGGAGGCAGCTTGCGACTACAAACACACAGAAAACACAAATTACGTTTTGTCTGTTTTCTATGTTGTACTTCATTTAACTTCAACGCTGCAGCTTTGAAACACAAACTGACGAAAGTGATTTGTTCATTGGTATTTCAATGAGCGCGAAAATGTGTTTTTCCTTGCGAAACAAAATTTTATAGTATTTATTTGGTATATGCTGAAACAATTGATCTCCTCGGTGTTGGTACCTTGCGGTACACATTCACTCATGGATATCCACGGATATTCATTCATAGATATTATAAACCAAACCTGTTATTATTCACTCATGGATATC